>CAUYQV010005587.1:0-40132 GCA_963574575.1 Galagoides demidoff
CTTTTTTTTATTAGATCATAACTGTGTACATTACTGCATTTATGGGGTACAATGTTCTGATTTAATATGCAATTTGGAATGTTTACATCAAACCAGTTAACATATCATTCACCTCACTTATTTAATTGTTGTGTTTAGACAAAATAACTAACACATGGAAGAGGCACACTGAAAGTAGACCAAATGGAAAGATAGCCACGGCAGCATCGTTAATATTATATATATCAACAAGATGCATGCACAGTTTTGTACACACACACATGTTCACACACTCAGCCCCTCAAACATAAAATTATATCTGGAATTTTTTATGATATTACAATGACTCAAATAAGACTTCAAAGTTTCTTCCTGTCTTTGTCCTCTACCCCTAGGTCTCAAGGTTACTGTTACACAAACTAACTCAAATTTAAAAGCAGAGTTAGTAAGGTATAATAGAATGCCTTTGAATTTGAATCCCAAAACCGGGTTTAAGTGGTCGCTCAGTTTTAAGAGGCAAGGCTTTCAATGTCCACGGGTCTCTCAGTTTTTTTCAGGGAAAGAGAGCTATCAGTTTAACTTCCCTTCACCAGACTACTTGGGCTCTCCATTGAGATCATTTATGTGGAAGTTATTAGGAAACTGTTACAATTCTACAGACATGTTATGATTTGTGGAAAATGCTAGTAGTCTGGTCTGGTGGTAGGGCTTTGGGGTCCGTGTAGACAGCATGAAGTTCCAGCCAGGACACAGAAGGCAGTCCCTTCTCCACAGTCATGGGAAGCAGCTGTTCACATTCTCCAGTTTGGAAAGCACAGACTTGGGCAGCGAGATTTTAACAGACTGTTTGGCACCGAGAAGAGTTCTCCCAGAGACCTGGCAGGGGAATTTAGTTTAAGTAATAGTATGTCAAATACTCATCGAGACAAATACTAATTGAAGTTTCAAACAAATTAGGTTTTGCCTGTGTAATGCTAAAAAGACAATATGCTTGATTTCTGGCTCTAATTTAAAGTAGCTCTGCTGAGCCTTTCTGAAGTGCGAAGATCATGCCGCCTCCTTTCTGAATCTGCACACCTGCAGACAGGCTTGGTAAAGGTCCTCCCACCCTAAGGCATTTTCCTTGGGTAAGCAAAAATAAAACCCAAAAACTTGAAGGACTTTGCATATCATAATTAAACCAAATATGAAGAGTTACATCCCAGTGTCACGTTTTCATTAATGATCCACTTGTTTAAGTACATTATTTCATACTTATTCATTTCCATTAGTCTTTAATTCCCTCAGGACCTAACCCATAGCACTTAGTAGGCACTCAATATGCATTAAATAAACCTGCAAGTAACAAAGTTCATCTTTTGCATAGTAAATATTCAGTGCCCTTTATGTAACAGGCACAGAATGTGCTAAAGAAGAGCCCATCCAACATTTATAATTTCATTAACTCTGTCAAGGTGGAGTTACAAATGTAACTCTCAGGCTTTCATTCCATTTCGTCCTTTGCAACGTCTGAGCTTCTTGTGGAAAAGCAATTTTCCAGAGCAGCCCTTGTATTGCAAAAAAGGTGTTGATACCAGTCCTGAACTTGGCGGTTACTAAACTTGCTAGCATCGCATGGTACCCCGGGTCAGCAGAGAACACCTGCTCTATCACCCAGAAGGAACGCATACCTCCTTTAACTCGTAACTCACTCACATTCCCAGGGAGAGGAAAAAAGGGGGAAGACTTGGCTCCAAGTGACGAAAGGTAACCCACTGAATACCTCCACCACCTAGTAACTGTCTAGGTACTCATTCTCAAACAGGACTTAGGCCCTAAATTGGTAGATGATATGTATGATAATGTTCTTATGGGAAGAAGTATTAATGTTCTTTATGAAATGAGTTGAGTGCTTCAGAGGTTTGAAAATATATACTTCATGCTAAGAAAGCTTATTTTGGAAAGGCCAGTGAATTATGCAATTTGTCTAAGTAAAAGCGTCTTATGAATGTTTGGTTTAACAATTTTGATTTGGCATTAAAATGGTTCCATGAGAATTTGCCAAGACCCCATAAATAAACATTAAACACGAGATGTCTTATGTAACCACAATCCTCAGGGCAGATTCCTTTTAAATATAAGTGCACAGCTGGAGTTGAAATGATACCACATCTTAAGAGGGTTTTTGCCATAACTAGTAAGTTTAAAAAATTAACTGCTTCCTTTTATAAATCTTTCCTTTAATGAGTACATTTACATGCACAATCCAAAGTGCATGATACTAGTTCAAGTATCAGATTTCAATAGGAAAAGAACTTAGGAAGAAAGCTCGCAGATTCAAGACAAGGCAATGGTGTTATAAACTCCTGTATGTATTTTGAGGTAACAGAGCATGCCTTATCACAAGTTAGTTTTCATATAACTCAAGTGTTACCATTCCCAGCTCACAAGCTCAGAGAAGTCAATTGAAAGACATGTGTTTCAGATTGGATATAGTGTCTGGCTTTAAGTGTAGTGCTTTCTTAGGGCACGACAGTGCTAAACCATCCCCAAGTCCACAGTGGTTTGGCTTAAAATGATCTTTCTGCTTAATTGCTCATCTATCATGGCACTTCCCTCCAAGTCTGCCAACTCAGTAATTGAGTAGCGTGTTCAATCTGGGGTATAGTTTTTCCCTTTGGGGGAGCAAATCAGCTTCACTGGTTGGGAGGCTTTTAAAGATTCTTATTCATATTTTTAATATTTGCTTGAAAGACAGCATCACTAGTAGCCTCAGGAAGCTGGAGATGTGCCTGTCATTCACTCATTCACTGCTGAATCCACAGTACAGAGACAGTTCTCAGAACTCAGTGGTGGACAGTCAATAAATTGTTCCCAAAGAAAGGAGCAGAGACTGAATTTTGTACGTGGTTGTTACTCAGCCTGGAAAGGATGTTCCTCCGAGCCGTCAGGTTTGTTTCTTCAAATCTCCAGGACTTTCCTGCCTGCTAATTTACAACATTGGCGCAGAATCAAGATGATTTATCAATAAATAATTTGCATTTATCGTGTTTTTCTGCAATTGACTAACTCTGTAAATCTTCTTCCCATTTCATGTTTTACTTTTCAGGGGTGATAATTCATTCTCACCTGGCTTCTCATTTTTCTAATGTTTTGTAGCTATTCATATATATGGGAAAGATACAAAGGTACTTTATTTGACAGAACACTCCCTGATTAGATGATTCCAAGTCACATTTAAAGTATTAGCCATATCTTAATTTTCTCCCCCCAAAATGGGAAGGGCAACTAGTGACATACTGGGAAGGAATATTATCATAGTTTTAGTTTTTAGGAATTAATATTGCTCTTTTTTTTTTTTGAGACAGAGTTTCACTGTGTAGAGTGTGGTGGTGTCATAGCTCACAACAACCTCAAACTCTTGGGCTCAAGTGATCCTCCTGCCTCAACCTCCCAAGTAGCTGGGACAGTAGGAGCCCAACAAAATGCCCAGTTAATTTTTCTATTTTTAGTGGAGACAGATTCTAGACCTTGCTCAGGCTGGTCTCCAACATCTGAGCTCAAGGAATCCTTCTGCCTCAGCTTCACAGAGTGCTAGGATTACAGGCATGAGCCACTGAGCCCAGCCAGTATTGCTCTGTTTAAAGCAATTTACCATTAGAAGCACCATTTTATTATTATAAACTCACATAGTATCATTCAGCTTCCTTTAAAAAATATGAATTTTTATTAGTCTATTTCTATGATGTATTTGTATTTCTGTCAATAACAATGTATAGTTCCTTTTTCTATGATTAATGCTAATGTATCCTTTATAAATCTCCATGACCACCTATCACCACTTGCCAATTACCATCATTCCTAAACAGAAGCAACCACTGTCATCAAGGGAGTGGTGTCACCAGACAGACCCTCCAAGACTTTAAGCCTTGGTCAATGGACATACACTCTACAAACAGGAACCTGTAGAAAGTATCATTTTGTGGCTGAGTTGTATCTTTAATTTGTTCATCTAAAAATGTCTTGGTGGTGTTGTTTATGATACTGACTATAGTGCCATCTCACCCTTCATAA
This sequence comes from Galagoides demidoff, assembly GCA_963574575.1. Classification (NCBI taxonomy): domain Eukaryota; kingdom Metazoa; phylum Chordata; class Mammalia; order Primates; family Galagidae; genus Galagoides; species Galagoides demidoff. The sequence goes on from CAUYQV010005587.1 coordinate 4,033, forward strand.
TATTTTATGGTGTGGACGGGCTATTAATGCCGTACAATTATCCTGGTCCTGATAAGCATTAATGCCCGCATCCATTCTCCCCACTGTCACCAAAGATGATGCTGCAATGAATGCCTAAGGACACCATCCTTAGGTTGCCAGATATGGCAAATAAAAATACTGCATAGGACACGCTTACATTAAAAAATTATTATTTATCTGAAATCCACGTTTAATGCTCCCCCTGCTCTTTGTCTGGAGACCCTGCCTCCCTATGCAGACAAGCAAGCACCTTTTAGAGTAGATATCAGAAAATGGAACGTGTAGCTGTAGGGCAATAGACGCTTTTTTTAGTTTTAAACGTTTTTGTCGCCTGTCCTTATTAATTATAAGACCAATTTAAATTTTGTTGTATTTTTCCCAGCCTCATGAATTGAAAGCTAAAGAAATGTATTTTTAATTGTTTTTAGTAATACATATATGTGATTATACATGTATAAGAATATGCATGTTTTAAGGACACAGCTTGATCACATTTCACAAACTAAATATTCCTGTGTAACCAACCAGCGCATGAACAACTGGAATCTTACCAGACGCTTCCCTTGGTTCCTGGTCAGTGGTTCCAATCAACAACTACTTCCTCACCCCAAAGGACAGCCTGGAGTCTGACTGCTCACAGCTTGGATTATTTTTGATGCTTTTGTTCTTGAAATAGATATACTGTCTTATGTGTCTGGCTTTTTCTGCTCCACATTTTGTTTGTGTTCATTTTTCATTGCTGTATGGTATTCATCTAACTTTGATATTTCTATTTTTGTCAAAAGCCCACAAAAGTCTACAACTTTTCCTCTGTGTATCCCTCTGGCTTCATTTCACAGATCTGTGTGAAGTAGTAGATTGATTTGTGTCAAAATCAATTCTAAATTATGTTTCAAATAGTCACTCATTGATCCATTGATTATTATTATTTCTTAATGTCTCCATTTTAAGTTTTCTTTTTTCTCATTTTTGTCAATAGAACCCTAATATTTCTGGACGGAGTGTTCTTTTCATCTAGTCAAAATACTACTCCTTCACCCTTTCAACATCTTGAATTCTGATTTCTTTCCCATGGAAAGTATCACAAGTATTTTTATGCCACTTTATTTTCTTCATATTTGCCACCTTGGCATCTTATGCCTCTGTATTTTCCCCCCTTTCATTGTTTACACATACAGAGGAGAACAGTTGTTTGGGGTATAGCCTGACTGCGTTTCATTCCTCAATCTTTCTTCCACACATTAGCTCACTCACTGATTTTACAAATACTGATTGTGAAATATTTTACTTGTACTTTAGTAACCACTCAGCACATTGAGAAACAAATATATTTTATGCAAAATTTTATGGTCAGCCTGACACAGTGTCTCCCTGAATTAATGGAGACTCTTGGCCCAATTTCATATCCTAGATTCTTATTTCTATTCACCTATTCTATTGATGCTATCACTTAATTCTATATTATTATTATTTATTTTTCAAAAATAAACATTTATTTACACTTGGATTTTCTTAGTATTCATTGCTTCCGGATGTCACATCTCCTTTGGGGCTTCATTTAAATTCCTGATTATGTCTTCTGGCAATCTTTCTCAGAAGGTCTATAGATAATGTTGCAGGGAGTACCCATGGGCCTGGTATTGGTTTATTTTATGTTGCACTTTTTTGAGGAATATTTTGGCAGGACTCAGACAGTAATTCTGAGGTATGCTCCCTAAAAGATTAGATGATATTTATTTATTCATTCTCTTCTTCCATTCAGTGATACGGATTGCGTCTGATAGGAAGAGGGTCATCTTTCACTTTGAAATTTTCTTTTATGTCTGGATGTATGTTTGTCTTTTTGAAACATAGTTAGTTTTTTCCTTCTTATTCTTTTGGATCAATGTCTAAAATCTCACTTGAACTTGTTTAGGTACAAGGATAATTTTGTGTTTCAGGGTCCTTGTGTTCATTCTGCTTGTCACTCAATGTCAGTCTCAAACTGAGGATTCATCTCTTACCTCTGTTCTGGATCAATTTTTCTATCCATATTTTATTATCATTCCCTTATTTCACTTTGCCTAGGTTTTCTTTCTGCGATTCTTACAAGATGGATGTCAGAAAGACTAGAACTCTTTCCACAACTCTTAAAGTCTTTTGTATTTTCTGTCTTTTCAAAACTTTGTTTGCTCCTTTGTAGAGTAGCTCACTTTGACTTTATCCTGTTACTACCAATTAATTCTGAGGTTAATTGTCCTTTTTATGTCAATGTTCACATTTTAACTTCTGAAATCTATCGAACTTTTATAGGTATATATTTTTTCATATGTCTTGATGAATTCATACTCAATTTTCCCTGATTTCTGAGATTCTGTTATTTCAAATGTAAGTTCCCAAAGTTCTTAAAATCATTTTTTTACCTGTGTTTCTGATCTTAAAAATCATGACCAATGTTTGGTATTTTTATTTTGGTTTTTACCTATTTTTTAAGGGTTAAAAGGTAGTACTTGCTGTACTGTGTCATTCATTACAAATCAACGATTTTTAATTTATGATAACTCTACCACCATGTTTGATGAGCCCATACTTTCAAGAGCTGAGATCTAAAGTATGGAATGTGTATATTTGAATCATTACTCTATTCCTTTAAAAAGATTTCATGTTTGTACTTTTGATAAGAATTGTTAAAGATGTTCTTTCTCACCTTAATCCTTCATTCATTTTGCTGCAATTTAAAGTCCTTTTTCTTATTAAGATTGGATAAGAGGCTCAGCGCCTGTGGCTCAATCGGCTAAGGCGCCAGCCACGTACACCTAAGGTGACAGGTTTGAATCCCCAGCCTGGGCCCGCCAAACAACAATGATGGCTGCAATTAAAAAATGGCCGGGCGTTGTGGCGGGCGCCTGTGGTCCCAGCTACTTGGGAGGCGGAGGCAGGAGACTCGCTTGAGCCCAGGAGTTGGAGGTTGCTATGAGCTGTGATGCCATGGCACTACCCAGAGGGATAGCTTGAGGCTCTGTCTCCAAAAAAAAAAAAAAAGACTATGCCTCTGCACTATAGCCTGTTTCTAAAAATAATAACAAAAATTGATTAAAAAATTAAAAATTTTTTAAAAGCACAAAAATAAGAAATATGTGTCTTTATCTACCAATCGATTAACTCATTTAGGCCCCACAGCAACCCAGTGAAGAGGGTCCTATTATTGCTCCTGGAGACACTGAGGCAGTGCCACCTTGCTCTCCCTGACCTGCTACAATGCAGCCCCTCTCTCAGCTAAGAGGATGCCAGGCTGACAGGACCTCTGCAGACTGGGTTAAAAAACAGAAAGGTGTTTCCCAGCCAGTACACAGGTTGTCAAGCAGTCAGCCAGCCAGCTTCATACAGGTCCAGCAGGGAAAGAAAGGAAAGAGGCCAGACCTTTGAAAGCTCCTCTCCAAAGCTACCTCAGCAGTTTGAGATGTAGGCTACGGCTCATGTACAGAGGGCTTTTGGGTTAATGGTGAACCACCAAGGCCTGGATTACCAAGATCAAACAAAAAAATGCCACCACTCCCCCTCACAAGGGCAGGAAGAAAAACTGATCAAACAGTGGACAGAGGGTCAAGAGAGAGAGACGAGCAGGGCAGAGAATCCCAATGGGACATCTGGGGCTACTGGGTCAGGCATCATGGAAGCACGCTCTACTTTAAAACCCTACCTCTGCTTTGATGGGCAACAGTGAGCCCCCTCAATGCTGTGTCCCAGAGTTACCTGAAACATGAAGGCGTATTGTACAAGGAGTTGTTTGCAGCCTGTGCCTTGTACTCCAGGACTGAGGGGCACTCTCTGAGGGCAAACCCCAGCAGGTCATCACGGACGATCACCACGGTGACCCCAGCAGAGCCAACATTCTTCTGGGCACCAGCAAAAATCACACCAAACTTAAAAAGAGAAAGATGGGCTATTTTAGAAGCATTTGGTCATTTTTCATAAACATATGCAAACTTCCCAACCTCTACCCAAAGCACAATTTTTACAAGCAAGTGACCCTACTCCTGTTCAGGGAGCAATCCATGCTGTCAAGGAAGCTTCACCTGGGATAGCAAATCCGTACTCAGAGGTCCAAGGTCTAAAGACAATCTCTGCCTGGCCCTGAGCTGGAAGGGGCCAGGCCAAGCCCATCACACCCAAGGCCTTACACATACTCACACTCAATGTGCCTCCTTTCTACATCCAAACCAGTCTTTCAAATGGGGCCTAACTCTCCTTGGCAACCAATAAATGAAACAGAAATGTAGACAGAAGGGACAAAAGGTGCTAAGGACGGCTGTGACAAAGAGAAGGGAGAGGACAAGCTGCCCGAGGGAGAAGAAATTTTAGAAAATAACAGATGTTTAGAGGTACTCCAGAAAATTTTGTTGGGCAAGATATAAAACCCTCTCCCACGCCTCTCTATGAAACCTTTAGGAAAAGCAAATAGTGGCAGTGGTGGGGGTAGGAGGAGGTAATAAGCATTTTACAGAGGACATGACTTAGACTTGTAGTGCCTGGGTGATAATAAAAAGCAGACTAGAAGCAAAACGTGGTATATCCCAATAATGAAATATTATCCAGCCTTCAAAAAGAAATTCTGGCACACAGGATGGCACAGATCAGCAGTTCTCAATCTGTCATGACCCACAGGAATTGTATTAAAGGGCCGTGGTATTAGGAAGGTTGAGAACCACTGGCATAGATGAACCTTGAAGACATTACACTAAGTGAAATAAACCAGTCACAAAAAAACTAATACTGTATGGTTCCACTTACATGGGTAGCTAGAGTAGCCAAATTCACAGAGGTAGGAAGGAGAACAGTGGTTGCCAGGGGCCAAGAGAAGGATAAGCATAAGGAGTTACTGCTTAATGGATTTCAGTTTGGGAAGATGACAAACATCTGGGTATGGATGGTGGTGATGGCTGCTTAACAATGTGAACAATGCCACTGACCTGTGCACATAAAAAAGGTTCAAAATGGGCCAGGCAAACTGGCTCACACCTGTAATCCCAGCACTTTGGCAGGCGGAGGTGGGAGGATAGCTTGAAGCTAGTAGTTCAAAACCAGCCTGAGCAACACAGAGAGACCCTATCTCTACAAAATACAGAAAAGTTAGCTCGGCATGGTGGCTATTGCCTAGAGTCACGGCTACTCGGGAGGCTGAGGCAGGAGGATCACTTGAAGCTAGGAGCTTGAGGCTACAAGACCCTGTCTCAAATTAAAAAAAAAAAAAAAAAAAAAAGACAAAAAAAGGTTTGGCAGACTAGGCTGGGCATTGTGGCTCACCCTTGTAATCCTAGCACTGTAGGAGGCCAACGCAGGTAGATTGCTTGAGCTCACGAGTTCCAGATCAGCCTGAGCAAAAGCAAAACCCCATCTCCACTAAAAACAGAAAAAAACTGAGGCAAGAGGATCACTTCAGTCTGAGTCAGAGGTTGCAGTGAGCTATGACGCCACGGCACTCTACCCAGGGCAACAGCTTGAGACTCTGTCTCAAAAATAAAAAATAAAAAGGGACTAGTGAGATGGTTCAACTGCTGTTTATAAATTCTTCACAGACATTACTGCCCCGTTATATGCACCTGGTTGCACTAGCCCCAGAACCCCGCCGTGGTGAGCCACTAGTAAAGTCTGTGGGCCCCCTTGACACTTTTGGAATTAAGGTGGTTAACACAAGGGGGCTCCCTGTAGGTCCCTCAAGCTTGGATAATCTGTCGTTGCTCTTGAAGAGAACATGTCACTCTCATGTTTCTATGTGCCACTCTCAAAGGCAAGCAGTTTCCCCAGGACTTGAGTGTGACTCTGGGGAGCAGTCGTTATTCTGAGGCTGGGAATACCAGGACTTAAAGCATTTCCTCAGCCTGCTCACTGACAGCTGCCCTGGCTCAGGGCTCTGCCGGCCCAAGACACTCATGGTCCTTCCTGTTCTTGAATAAAAATGCCTCTAAAGAAACAGAATCACTGGGTTCCCCCCCCCCAAACTCTCTTTCATACTCTACCTTGGAAACATCCACTGGCTTAGACAGGAAGTTTGAGGACATGTCGCAAACCAGCACTGCTCCCTTGACGTCAGGTATGAAGTCAAACTCCACCCCATGCACCGTCTCATTTGCACAATAATAGACATAGGAGGCATCTGGGTTGAGATTCCAGGTGTTTGGATCCGGAATTTCTATCAAAGAAGACAAGTTTGAGACTTCACAATTTTACACTTCTCTTTTTTTATGTAGGTGACAGTCAGCCAGGAGACTGACACCTCCCCCCAGCAGTGAAAGACTTACTCCAAAGCACTTCACAAGTAAAAGCACCCTACTAGTCCTCACCATCATCACCAACATCCCAAAAGGATGATCAGTCCTACACGTTGACTGTTACCAGGTGCAAATAATCTTTAAAAATGACACGGGAAGCTGGATGTGGTGGTAGTCCCCACTACTGAGTAAGCTGAGGCAGGAGGATCACATGAACCCAAGAGTTTGAGGCTGTAGTGCACTATGGTCACACCTGTGAACAGCCACTGCACTTCAGCCTGTCAGCGAAACCTTGTCTCTAAATAAATTTTTTTTTTTAAACATGGGGGATGTTTGGGGGGTTTTTAGCATCGCTCTGTCCCATATCCACTGATGGGTTAGTCCAGTGGTTCTCAGCCTTCCTAATGCCGTGGCCCTTTAATACAGTTCTTGTGGGTTGCGACCTACAGGTTGAGAACCACTGGGTTAGTCCTTTCTTCTTAGGATCCCCCACCCTCGCCCACTTTCAGCTCATGTGGTTCCTGTGAAGCCAATTAAACCCATAGCCCAGAGGCAGCAGATGACTCAGACATGGCCACAGTGATTGATTCAGATTATGGCACAGGAGACATGAGACTGTTCCAGGGAATGCTCCACAAAGGCAATGAAACTTGGGAGGATATAAGGTTGGGAGCAGCTGTAGCTATCTTCCAAGAAAGAGGGGAGCAGCTTCCCTGACTGTGGAGCCACCATGGGAGAGACAAGGAGACACTCCTGATTAAACACCTAAAGCCAAACCAGCCCAGGGCTTTGCAGCTAAGTGAGCCTACAGATAACTCTTTTTGCAAAAGCTGGTTAGTAGTCTTAACTAGTACAGCTACCAAATCTAAATGGAATGAATTAACTACCGACAAAGGAAATTATTAAAAACTGCTGACTGCCCTGAGCAGGGATAACCCACCAGCTAGCATTTCACTCTCCAGCTCAGCTCCCAGAACTTACTGGTGTAACTCCCAAGTTTAGGGTGGACGATATTCACAGTCCCAAACTTCTTGGCTTCTTCTGCAGCCTTGGCTGACCAAGCTCCTGTCACCACATAGTCAGCACACCTTCCTGCCTTCAGGCCAATCAGGTTTAACGGAACCGCACTGAACTGGCCGCACCCACCTCCTTGCACAAAAATCACCTTGTAGTTGTCTGGAACAGCTCTGAGCAGAAGCACAGGTGACAGTAAACACAGACTCACGTTGTCAAAGACTGAGAATGAGCAATGCTCTGCCAAGTGTTTTATCCAGGGTGGATTTATGACAAGAAATAAAATAAAGTTCCACTACTATTTTGCCTTCTCTAATTCAAGCATTTATCTATTCATTCCTTGGACAACTATTCACTAGGGACTGTGGGTGAAGCTTGTGGTTACTGTTTGGCCAGCTCTCCCTCCTTTGCCTAGTGACAAGACCCCGATGTTCTCATAGGACATCACCCCTCTGCCATTTTCAGTGGTTCAACTGTGGCCAAACCCAGCTCAACGGGGTGAGCACCTGCCCCCAACTGGCCAATGGGATTTGATGCTGAGACCTTTGCCCAAACTTCTGGGCAAAAAGAGCTGTTTCTATTGAGGGAAAGAAAACATTTAGAAGCTAATCCTGCAACCACTGGTGGCCTCCTAGTGAAGCAAACACAGAAGATAATACATTCCCATTGAGCCTGTGAGTTGAATGGTTCCTGTCACTTGAAACCAAAATGGACACTGGGCAGGGATTTTTTGATAATGTTTTAGGCCTAGTCATGAAATCACATACCAACACACATCAAGATAAAGAGCAAAATTCTTTGGCTCCAGGATGGAAAATTAAGATGATGATTAGAATGGCCACAGCGGGTAGATGACAGGCCACAGAAACTAGACCTGATTCTTTGGGTGAGGTCAGACTTTGGAAACAGGGATGCACAGGTCAGACCAGCTGACGAGAACAGAGCTCCCAGACACATAGGTAAAACAATAAAGAGGAGGACAGGTGGCAGGATCTTGGGGAACAGGGTAGGTACCTAAATATCATGTCTGAAAGATGCCTGGTCTATATGCTCTGCTTAGTAGGATAGTGAAGCAGCCAGCCAGCTCTTAGGAACTCTAATCATGAGGCTCTTAGCAGCTGGGGAGACTGGTACTTCAAGGCAGGATTCCAGATTTATGGTACTCAGATGCAGGGCAGTTAACAAGGATAAGAAGTAGATGGAAGGAAACTAGACTGAGGCCTAGGTACAAGGGTACAAGGTAGGAACATGGCTGGGAGAGGACAGGCTCATAAATTGAAGTAGCACTCCAATCAGAAGAGGCCCACAGGCATGTGTCAAATTCCACCTCTCCCAGGCTGAGGTTCCAAATCACTCCTCCCTGAAGCACAGGCATGGGAAGCCCAGCAGATGACTCCCAGTTCTGAACATTCACACTGCAGCAGGCGTCTACTCTTCACAGAATTATCACTGAGCCAGCCCCCTCCAAATCATGTTATCAAGGCAATTTGAAAAGGAAAGTTACAGAAAAGTCATTACAATTCAAATTTTGCTAACAAAATAATGCAAGAATGGACACTACCATGTTGATGATTATCCCTGACTAGTGGAGCTATAGATAACTCCAGTTTGTGTCAGTTCTTTTCTAAACTTTCTAACATGAATGCACATTTTTTTTTGTGAGCAACAAGAAAGTGGTTTATTTTCAAGTTCACTATGTTCATGGCTATAGGTGCATTTAAAACCTCTCTTTTAAACAGCAATCTATTTAAGCATAAGGTGTCCTCTGGGTAGGAGAGGCAGTGCAGGTAACCTACGAGGCATCATTTAACCCAAAGAGCCTGTTAAAAATAAACTTTCTCCAGAGACTCTGATTCAGCAGGTCTGGGTGGAACCCACCAGTGGAATTTTTAAATATCCCCCCCACAGCCAGATGCCTCTGACAGGTCTTCTGAGACCCATACTTTAAGACCCCTTGAACTGGTTCACATTCAATTCTGCCGAAAAAGATGACTTTTTCTCATTTGAATCCCTTCCAGCCAGTTTAACTTCCACAGTGCTGAAAAGTCTTTTCTGGATACAATGGTTTCAAATCTTTAGAAATGCCACATAAAATAAAAACAAAAACAATAGCACAGGGCAGGAAACAAACAGAAAGCACTATGTTCTAACAAGGAATTTGGGAGAATCTTGAAAAAACTGGAATAGAAAATAATGTAACAGACACCTAGGTTTAGGGACTATCAAACAAAAGTAACATAATTTCGTCTTTTATAAACTTACAACAATTCCCGCACAAGATTCTCTGTGTTGTTAATAATCTTGGCGAAATCGGAAGATCTGTGGCTCATTTCTGTGAAAGGAGAGATAAACAACAAAGAAAGTTTCAGTTCAAAACCAAATGGATGAAAATAATTATAAAATTTACAAGTAAATCATATAGGCCAATTGTAGTTAATTCTGCAAATTGTGGGCCAAGATATCAGTTTAGGGAATAACGTAGACTGATTTTCAAACTGCCAACATTTAAGCCTTATAGTCATGGCATGACTGAATTTTCTAGTGGCACCTTACTAACCAAGCTGTTTATTAACCCATCACTCTTTGATGTTTTCTGTAACTCTTCTTACCATCCCTCTCTCACCCAAAGGAATCCATGTACAATGCTTGCCCTTTACAACAAGAGCACAAAATTCCATGCTGTGCTGTCATATCACAGAAATCAAAGTATATGTCCCAAATGCACAGGAACAAAATGTAACAGAAATAAGCAATACAGTTCACCCTATGGTGTGTTAATACCATGCAGACTTTGGAATTACAAAAAAAAAAAAAAAAACCTAAATAAAAGAAAGCATATTTTAGAACACAAAAGTCCTCTTCCTCTATAACATCGGGGAGAGATGCTTAATAATGAAATTATTAAGGTGCAGAAAAGATTTCAATACTTTTAAACTTTAATAGGGTTTTGGTTTTTTTTTTTTTTTTGAGGAAGAGTTTCACTATGTCGCCCTGGGTAGAGTGCCATGGCATCACAGCCCACAGCAACCTCAAACTCTTGGGCTTAAGTGATTCTCTTGCCTCAGCCTCACAAGTAGCTGGGACTATAGGCACCCACCACAAAGCCCTGCTATTCTTTTTTTGGTTGCAGTTGTCATTGTTCTTTAGCAGGCCTGGGCACTGCTGGAACCCTCCAGCCTCGGTGTATGTGGCTAGCTCCCTACTCACTGTTATGGGCACCAAGCCTAATAGGGTTATATTTAAGTTTATTAAAAACATAAATTGAAAATAAAGCAATATTATAAGTCTGGGAGCACTGTTATGCAAATGTACACCTTCTGATCCCAGATCCTATGGTTAGCAAAACCAGTCGTGACAGGGTAGGCAGAGGTGTCTTAACCTCTCACCAGCATATATGCTGTTTTCAAAACTATGTCTGTCAAACATGCAACTTAAGTTATTAAAGGCTAAAAATCTATCTACAAAGGACTATAGGAAGACCCTATAAAAATTCTAAGCTTGATGCATTTAAGTTAGTTCCCTTTGAAATCTGGACATTCACAGAATTCAAAAATAAATCTTACCAAGAACACTAATGCCAACTCCTTTGTAGTCCAATAACTCTTTCTGTATCTCTAACAACACCTAGGAAAAAAAAATAACAGAAGCTGATTTCAATATGCTGTGCACATCCTTCCCTCTGTACACACAAACCTAAGGAGGGGAGGAGGTTACTCACAAATCAGTAAGGTCCCCCTCTGTCCCTGTCCACAGCCAGTCCCCTTCTTCCCCCTCTTCCCACAAAGCCTGTGATGATGTAACTTACAAACAAATTGAGCATAAAATTAGGCAACATGTGAAGATGTGAAGATGTGAAGATGCACATTTTCCAAAGGCATGAATTTACCAATTCCCTAGAAAATGTCCCCTTCACAAATTTCATTCACCATTCTCCTAAAGCTAAATCAAGTGCATAAAGTTCTGGATTCTGGGAACAACAACAAAAAAAGTTATACCAAATTACACACATAATTCAATTTTCCTATCTCTTTTGATCTAAGATGCTAGACTGAGACAGTCAGGGTATGCAGGAAGGAAGAGTTCACTGTAAATTAAGTTCCGTGCCAGTGGCTCAGCACCTGTGGCTCAGGCGGCTAAGGTGCCAGCCACATACACCTAAGGTGGCAGGTTCGAATCCAGCCCAGGCCTGCCAAACAACTACAACGGCTGCAATCAAAAAAAAAAAAAAAAAAAATAGCCGGGTGTTGTGGTGGGTGCCTGTGGTCCCACCTACTTGGGAGGCAGAGGCAGGAGACTCGCTTGAGCCCAGGAGTTGAAGGTTGCTGTGAGCTGTGATGTCATAGCACTCTACCCAGGGGGACAGCTTGAGGCTCTGTCTCAAAAAAAAAAAAAAAAAAAAAGATTCGTGCCAGTGTGCTACAAGTTTGGCAAAATGTAAATAGAGATGGGTCCTTGGAGGTTCACTATACTCTGTCTTTGTATATGTGAAATTTTCCATAATAAAAAATAAAGAGAAAAAGAAAAGCTTTATAAATGAACACAAAATAAGTGCAAAAAAACTCTCAGTAAAAGCAGCCCCCCAGATGAGATCTACAAACGTGAGATTTTTTTTTTTAAAAGATGCCATCTAAGGAGGACATCACTAAAACACAGGAATAAGCTAAACTGGATTGTAACGTGTCTGAAAAAAAAATAGGATCCTGACAACTTGGTTCACAAATGTACAAGCTAACAATTAAGTTTGTAAAGTCATTCTGGAAAAATTGCTACATACCTCATTGCTGAATATCACTATAGTCACCTTCTAAGTCCTCCCCTTGGGAAGCTAGGCACCAATGCAGCACCTAGTCCACTCTTCAAAGCAATTTTGGAACTCATTTTCTGGAATGACCATCAGAGCTGTCATTTTATCAGGTCTGATGATTAATGTTCACAAACTTGCTTATGTTGGCAGCACTATACAAACAAATCAGTAAGGTTTCATAACCTTGGTATATCAGTCTCACAGCTGCGTTTGCCTGGACATGTGGTGGTGTCTTGCTGAGTGTGTTCATTATTGTTGCTGCATGTTTTTATGTGCTGCATGATGATAGCTCTGATGGTCACTTCAGAAAAAAAGTTCCAAAATAGCTTTGAAGGGTGGACTAGGCACTGGCATCAGTGACTAGCTTACCAAGGGGAGTACTTCAAAGGTGACCATAGTGATGTCCAGCAATGAGGTATTCAGCACTTTTTCTAGGATGGTTCTTGAACTTAATTGTTAGATCTGATTTCATTCTTTTTTCAAAATACTGGATGCTTATTACTGGTTAATTAAACAAAACTTAGGGACTCCTTCAGAAAACAGTAACATCTGTAAAGGAATCATCTGTGAACTTGTCCTAAGACTGTATTTTTCTTATGGATAATATTCCTGGAAATGTATAGAATTTTATAATCAGAATCATTACAAGGACGTTTAGAGATTTCTACTTAAAAAAACACATTCCCCCCACCTCCAATCCAGTAGGATTTTTTTCCAAACTGCAGAATGCAATCACTTTTGTGGATCACAACTAATTTTTGTAATGAAATAGAACAAACCAGAGCAGAAGAGAATACAAAATAGTGTATGTCACAAGTAATAGGCTACATTATAGTGTCAAAAAAGTTTGAAAACTTCTCTAATATTTACTATTCAACTAAATCACCACCCCCCTACCACCACCTATTACAGAGCATCTGAGGGCAAAAATCCTCCCAGGAAAATAAAAAGAAATAATTGTACTAGTGATGACAATTGCCATTATAACAAATTAGTAACAAAATACACAGGGAACAAATATTTGGAAGACTCCAAAACATGGTGGGAAGGGGGGAAAGTGGCTACAGTTAATGTTTCCACAACTGGAGCAAAAAAAATCTCACCTAAAATGAACTGTAATAAGTGAGAAATAATAATCCTGTTTTCTCTCAGCTAATGTGAGTGCTGCCCCTAGAAAGGCAAATTAGCCTTTCTTTCTAAAATGGTAAGATTGTCTGTTCTTACCACAACACAAAGGAAGCTCTATCCCAGGGAAATTTCTGCCCTGTTCAACAATTTATAATTGTAAAATACTTGGCTTTGCCCCATGCTGTTACAACTTATTATCAGCTTCATCCTGGTTAGAAAAATAAAATTACCAGGGGTGGCAGCAGCCTGTCAAGGCACTTCAGGGACGCTGCTTTCTTCACAGCGGGTGAGGCTCGAAAGGGTGGGTGTTGGGGGGTAAGAGGGAGGAGCCTGGGCCCGGTGGGGGGCTGGGAGGGCCAGGAGTGAGTTGCCCTTGTGCTTGCAAAGTCTTATCGTAGTCGGGGGAGAATACAACCATTCCTTTTGCTGCAGAAAAAAGTGGACAGAACTGAGTTAAGCAGCCCAACGCCTACCACTGTGTGAATACTTGAACGCCTTTAGGGGATAAGCAGGTTTTAAAAAGGGTGGGGGAGAGAGGATTAAAAGTAGAGTAGTTTACTAGGGGACAAAGAAGGGAAAACCCTAAAGGAAGGCTTTCAAATTTACGTTTTTACTCAGTGTTGTAAGTGCTCAGTAAACTAAACACTGGGGAGCTCCGAGGCGGGGAGCCGGGGAGGCTGGCACGTGGGCCTTCAGCTTGCAACCCCCTCAGTTAACGTGATCCACTGCCGTATGCAAAAGCTACCATCCATTCATTTCCAGTCATCAATCGCAGCTTGTCCATCCCTGCACCCATTCCACACTGCCCCGGCTCCAAGCCCAGCTGCGCAACGCGAACGCACAGAAGGGAGCGTTGTCTTCGGCCGCGCCTCCGCCCCCGGCCCAACCGGTGTTGGACGAGGCACAGCCCCGGGTCTACAGGTGCGCGGCTCCGGCAGGCCGAGTCGTGCACGCCTCGCACCGGCAGTCGGGGCCAGGGCAGCTGCACAGGCACGCCTCGCCGAGCTTCCTTCACCAGCTGCATTCTTCCACAGCCCGCTCGCGAGAGCTACAGTACGCTGAGCGCTTGCTACAGCAAAGCGTGCGGGAGCCCCGCGGCGGGAAGTGGAGATCCCAGTGCCCCGAGGATGCGGAGATGCGAACTCACGCGCGCGCGTGCTCTCCCCGGATTGCACTGCGGGCGCGCGCTCGCGGGGACTTACCGAGCGTGGCAGTTTGGCGGGCCCCGGCCCGAAGTTGACAACGTGACTAGTCGCGTCCATGGTGCAGCTGCAAAGGTGGCGAGTGAGCCGAGCAGTAGTGAACACGGTAACTGCGAGCGTTCTGGGTCACCGCAGCGCAAGTCTGTGGCGAGCACCCACCCCTGCCTTGTACCAGAGCCGAGGCAACGCCCCATTGGCCCGCGCCGTCGCAGGCCCTGCGCTGATTGGCTGGCATGAAGGAGCTCGCATCCTCATTGGTCGCGCTCTGGAGCTGAGTCGAGAGCAGTTGCTCCTCCTTGTGTTTACTGTTCCAGCCCCCTTTTCGGTCAATGCAAGGCATGCGGAGATTGCAACATCCTGCCCGCTTGGCGGGCGCCCTTCTGGGCATCTTGGGCGGCGGGAAGAGGCTGCCCCGGCCAACCTAAGTTCGCGCTTTTGAGCCCTCCATCAGGCCAGTTCCGGCTCTCCGACACTGAACCTTCCCCTCTCTCGGCCGGATGCATTTGTTCCTGAACCAGCAGACATTAATTCCCCAAACTTTTCCCCAAATGGAAGCGCAGGGTGAAGCATGGACTTGAGAGTAGATAAGGTTCTCTCTACTTGCACAGGATGAAAGAATAGAGGTGGCCAAGGACGCAAAGAGGAGCACTGGCCTGGGGGGCCTGAGTGCCCCTTCAATAAGTCCTCTGAAGTCTCTGATTCTCCATTTCCTCCTTTGTAAAACAAGTGAGCTGGAACCTGGCTGCAGCTCTCAGGTTGCGCCCACATTGACAAGCTGTGCGTTTAGAAACGTGAGGAGATATCAACAGGAACGCGGTACCATAGCTACCAGCAGCCTAAGCCAGAAGAAGGTGGCTTGCAGCCAGGCCCGGCACAGTGCTAGAGCTGCTCAGACTTTTCACACAGTTGTTTCCAAAAGAACTCCAGTGGAGACCCACATGGATTCTGAAACAGGGAGGCCCCTTTCTCTGCAAAAAAGTTTTCTTCAAGTCTGGAATTTCATCGTGTCTTTTAAATGTGAATTTTGCATTCTACTCCATAATTTGACCTAGTTTCTTTTAATAATAAAAGATTTTTCCATGTCTTTGAGTAAAATTGAATATTCACGGTGCAACTACCTCAGTTTGAGCAAGCTTGTAATCTCACAGGGTTTTGACTTTTGTTTGCTTTTGGTCTTGAGTATGTGGGCGGATGGGCCCCGGTCCAGAGGTCCAGCTTTGGGTTTGGGAGTTGGAGGGCAAAGTTTATAGAAAAAGCCAAAATGAACAAGGTCACTGCCTTCCTCACCACTGGAAATTCCTTAAGAAAATTATAAAATTGGGGCTGGGTGCAGTAGCTCATGCCTGTTAATCCTAAGTACTCTGAGAGGCGAGGCAGGTGGATCACTTGAGCTCAGGAGTTTGAGACCAGAGTGAGCAAGAGCAAGACCAGTCTCTACTAAAAACAAAAACTAACCAGACCTTCCGTTGGGTGCCTATTGTCTGAGCTACTTGGGAGGCTAGGGTAAGAGTCACTTAAGCCCAAGAGTTTGAGGTTTCTGTGAGTTGTGCCACTGCACTCTACCCAGGGCAACAGAGTAAGACTCTGCCCCCCCTCCCAAAAAAAGAAAGAAAATTATGAAATTGACTACAGAGTATGACTCAGCCCATAAACTTGGGCTTGAAAGAAGTGTCACATATCTACCAACTTTATATAATTACTCGGTTTAGACCCCTAGTAGCTGCTGTATGGGGAAGTAAGGGAGTTCACCTACATCCCTCCCAGAGTCCCTAACCCCAGGATTTATTTATACAGATTCATGGAGTGGGTTGGGAGAAGGGTCCACACATCTGTCTGGTCCTCTGTCCCAGAAAATGTGGCTGAATTGTTTCCATTGCCTAGGTTTACAGTGCTGCCTCAATTGACTAGCTCTACTACTTCTATGTCTCACAAGTGGCACCGGGGTTTGGGATGGCGTGGGGGTGGCTATTAACTCATCTGCTAAGACATGCCCCACAGCCACTCCTCTCTTGGGTCCTATAATTTCCAAGACCGTATTTCAGAGAGACAGGTCACACATACTCTCAGCCCCCAAACCCCAGGACCCTGTCTTTTTCTTCCTGACAGCTCAGGAGAATCTCTTTTTCAGTCTCAAGAAAAATCCATCTCTCTTTTTTTTTTTTCCCACACTCTGTCCATGAACACCTTAAACCACAGCCACAAACTCAAATGCCTCCAGGAGCCACTGAGGGATGTCAGACAAGTAGCAGGGACTGTGGTGAGCTGAGTGCACATGCCCATTAGTGGCGGAGGTGCAAGTGTTCACCACACACTTGTGGTCCCCTGGCCGTAGGTTAGAATTAGACAGGAAGCGGGGGCAGCACCTGTGGCTCAAAGGAGTAGGGTACTGGCCTCATATGCCAGAGGTGGCAGGTTCAAACCCAGTCCCGGCCAAAAACTGCAAAAAAAAAAAAAAAAAAAAAAAAGATAGTAAGTGGCTTCCCTGACAGGCTCCCCATTTCTAGCTGCCTTTGCATCTGGGTGAGCCACACCACTGGGTCCCCCAGGGGAATGTGAACCAAATGAATGTGTTTCACTTTCAGGTCAAGACAACTGAGAAAGGGGTGTGCTTCTCCACTTTCTTTCTCCCATTCCACAGGCTAAAAATGGAAGACTTGACCCTTATGGATGGTGGAGACATGGCGGGGAAGGAGTCCTCCGTCTCCAAATTACCTGCACTGGATGTGACATCTGTAAGTGAGAAATCAACTTCTTTTGCTATGCTGCTGATATCTGAGTGGCTATTAGGTACAGAGGCTCCCATTATCCTAATTAATACATCATCCCAAATGCAACAGCTGCAGCTCAGCTCCAGCTGGTTGTTGTCAAGTAGGTAAACACAGTTGCTTGAGGTTTTGTCACATTTTGAAAGAAAAGCCCGGAACCCAGATTATTTTTTAAACTCTTCCAATATTTAAACCTCTACAAATTTAAATTTCTGCAAAACATTATACAGATCAATATTGTGAGGGTCAAAACCCAGCTTATCTGAGGACGAATTGAGCCTACAGGTCACAAACTCTCCTTGGGACTGTTTCCATAGTGTTCTGCCACAGATTTCTCCCAGTTCAATAAAAAAAATGCTCAGCTAAACTGTGTAAAGGAAGAAATTGGAAAAGAGAAAATGTTAGGGGAAAGATAACTTAATCTCAACATATTATTCTGTCTACCTTGCCTGTTGGGCAGTGCAAATGTATAAAGACAGCCCAGGGAGGCCTTGCATTTAGGGAGAGCCCCTCCATCGATTCTCATTTAGCAGGTAAAAGAGGTTCCTTGTGAAATATATATTTTGTAAAAAGGCAAAATTTCAATTTTCATAGGTTTGTTTTATTAGAGACATGGTCTCGCTCTGTTCTCCAGGCTGGAGTACAGTTGCACGATCATAGTTCATCGCAGCCTTGAACACCTGGGCTTAAGCAATACTCCTGCCTCAGCAACATGCTGGCTAATCTATTATTATTATTATTATTATTATTATTATTATTGAGATGAGGTTTTGCTATGTTACCCAGACTGGTTTTGATCTCCTGGTTTCAAGCAGCCCTCCTGTCTCACCCTCCCAAAGTGCTGGGATTACTGGTGTGAGCTGCACCCAGCCCACAGGTATTACTTATTGAGTCCTTATTATAATGAAAGATGCCTAAGCCCGGTGTGATATTTTAGTCAGATTCGGCTGTCTTATTTAGACAGGAGTAGGATAAAAAGATGGCCATACAGGCAGTGAAGAAAACCTATTTGGAATGAGACAAGATTATTTCTGCTGCCCTTTCTGTACTTGGAGCTAAAGATCCTCTTCCCATTTTGCTATTCCCAGAGAAAGTAAGGGGGGGCGAGAGGAAATAATCATAGCTTATATAGCCAAAAAGACACAAAAAGTCAAAATCTTATTATATTCTTTGTCTGAGCTCAACAGACAGGAAAAGCTATCCATTCCACTCAGTTTACTACCTCTGCTTATTTCCTTACCCTGACTCACTTCATTTTTTAAATTTTCAATAAATATGCATAACATAAAAGTTACCAGTTTCAAATGTACAATTATGTGGCATTAAGTATATTCCCTTTTTTGTACAACTTTCACCACCATGCCTCCAGAACTTTCATCATCCCACAGTGAAACTTCATACCTGTTAAACAATAACTCCTGCTTCCCCCAGTCCCAGCCTGGCAACGACCATTCTACTTTCTGTCTTAGGAATTGGACTACCCTAAGCATCACCTGGAATCATACAGAATTTATCTTTTGGTGACTGGATTACTTCACTTTAGCCTTTAGGGTTTATCCAGTCTTCTTTGTTGTTAAATCCTGGGTATACAGAACTTCCCACTGTAAGTTTTACACAAATAAGGTCCCTACAGGGGTCTTTGAGACGACATGTTGTCTGTGGACTAATGGGCAAAATTACCCGGGGGACTGCCCACTGCTTCTATCTCTTAACATCCCCCAAAGATTCCAATATGGAAAAAGCATCAGAATTTTCTTAAACATGAAAATATACTTATTTTACTTTTTTCTTTTTTAAAGGAAAGGAGCACAGCTCCTGGCACGATCTCTGCAACATGTGCACCCACTGGTTTTCTCTGTCCCCAGCCCTGCTGCCCCTGCTCACATGTATTGTCGTATTCTGGACCAGCACTCCTCACCAGGGCCGCCTCACAGGAGAGTTCCATGTGGAAGTCGGATGGCCAGCCACAGAGCACTTGTTTAATTACCTGTGCAAAGTCTGCACACACTTCTTGTAGACAACCATCCAGCCTCAGCTTTAGAATGACTTTTCCAGAGTTAATAATCTGTGAGCTGTGTAGTTCTTTCCTGTTCTTTACGGGACCAGAGAAAATACTAAGGCAAAGGATGGAGATAGAGCAAATCCAGGGACAGCAGGGGCAGAAGCCAGTTCAGAACTTGAAAATTCCTGCTGCTTCTTCCTATATTTCTTACAACCCAAATTAAGCTCCAACTCCAAAACCACACACATTGCTTCAGAGATAAATAGTGATTGTTATTTGATTTTATTGTTTGGCTTACGTTTGGTACAGAAAGTCAGCAAGATTAATTAAAAAAAAAAATACTCAACACTGTCACCATAGAAACAAATTAGGGAAGGGTAGGGGAGCAGAATGGCTGGATGGCAGCAACTGGGGTCAGGGGAGGCTGGTTTGGCATGTGGTGTGTGCATATCAGGCATCTCCATGCACTATTGACGTGGGAATATGCTCCGTAAGAAATACCAGAATGAAACTAAAAGCTGCTTCTCATCACCACAGCAATTAGCCATCTCTGCACACAGCCAAAAATAACAATGATTCCCCCACTAAAAACTTTTTTAAGCCCACTTCCTTGGAATCTCAATTCCTACTCAGGCAGCAATTCAGTCCCAGCCTAGAATATTAACCAATATATTCAGATTCATTCATTCATTCACCAAAGACAGGCATGTGTTGCTTAACAACGGGATTGCCTTCTGAGAAAGGGGTCCTTCGGCAACTTCATCTTTGTGTGAATATCAGGGTATACTTACACTAACCTAGATGGTGTGGCCTCCTGCACACCTAGGCTATACAGTATGGCCTATTGCTCCTAGGCTACACACCTGTACAGCAGGTTACTGTACTGAATACGATAGGCAAGTGGAATTTAATGTATTTGTGTAACCTAAATACATCCAAACATAGAAAAGGTACAGTACAATCTGGTGTTATAATCTTACGAGACCATCGGAGTTACGTGGTTTGTCATTAACTGAAATGTGACTGTATTGCACTCCTGCCACGTGGGATGAAGAAAGCAGCCATGCCCCCTGCCTTCCTGAAGCTGGTATATTTACATAGAATTATTTCCTATTTTATAAATGCCATCCATTCAATGAGGCCTCTCCCGACTCTCTATTTAATACCACAACCTCCCCCTCCAAATCTGGCCCTCTGGATTCCTCTTATCCTGCTAACATTTTTCTTTTTTCCAAAGTATGAATCACCTTCTAACATGTTAATGATTAGTTCATGCATTACATGTATTATACAGTAGAATGCAAACTCTATGCTTTTTCCTGCTTGGTTTGCTGATAATACCAAGAACAGTGCCTAGGCCCAGCAAAGCCTTGTTGAATGAAAGCATGAAGTTATAAATACTGCACCTATTGTGATAATTTACCTAAAATAAAGAGAGATCTGTCACAAAGTTGAAGTCGTCACCTATAGAGGCAAAAAACTGCTTGCCATTATGTACTCTCCCCTACCCCTTTGAGCAAAGTTTCAAAGGAAGTTTCATCTCTCATCATCCCTATATCCAGTCTGTCCTACCCCAGAGCCTTCCTCCAATCCATCCATCCTCTCTCCATGCTGCCTGCCTCGTCGGAGCTCCTGAGACCCCTTCCTGACTCCAGGGCCTGGTCTCCTTGTATTGCCTTTCCCCCCTTAGAATCCATTCTCCAGACAGTGACCACAGTCAACTTTGTGAAACATATGGACCGTAGATCTCGGAAGGCCTCTGCTGAAGCCCTCTAATGGTTTCCTGTTATATTCAGAACAACCACCAAACTCCTAATGAGCCCACTAGACCATCCTTGACCAGGTTCTTGGTCACCTCCTGGCTCAGTTCTAAACTATTTCCCATAACCTACCGGTCTCTGCAATGCAGCATATTTATTGTCCATTTCCTCACTAGCACAGAAGTTCTCCATGAAACCGAGACTGTGTCTGCCTTCCTATCTCCCTAGCATTGAGCATATTAAGTGCTAGTGAATGTCCAGGGCAAAAAGAAGGAAATCAATGAAAATGTGAACAGTCTGTCACCAGGTGGCTAATTTTAAAAGAGTAGAGTGAAACCCTGAAGATCCAGGGATGCCACTTTGCAACCTCAGTGAGCCTATGCCAGCTGAGGCCCTCCCCCCTCCCCCCGCAAGTCCTTTCTGCAGAGACTGAAGGCCTCATCGAGTACTAACATGTCATCATGCAATTAGAACTCTAGGTCAGGGTTTTCACTGACAAGTAATGCTACATGCAGGAGCTTACCCAATCATCACTTCTATTCCACTCCTCTGAATTTGCATAACCATTCAAAGTTCATGGTAGACCTTGGTGTTTACATGGTGGCGTTTGTTTTGTGGAGGGAGAAGGGTAGTTAGAGGGCCAGGGTGAAGGGGTTGTGTTTGTATATTTGTTTCCCAGACTCACAGAGCTAGAAGCAAACTCGGAATATTGTCTAGAATCATCTACCCACACCTTCAGAGAGCCAGCCTCTCCCAGGATTGTCCTAAGGCAGTGGGGAGAAGAAATTACATTGCCTTATAAATCACACAAAGCCATTCCTGGATGACTGCCCAAGGACTCGGGTAGAGGCTTGCAGAACTAAGGAGTGGAATGAAATAATTTCTTAATAATACATATGCTGATTATATATCTTAGAATCCATTAAATTGCATCACCAAAACAGAGCTCATAGATAAAAATACAGAATGACTCGGTGTCCCCAGACTGGCCCATGTGTCTGAAATATCTAAATGTGAATAAACTTCCTTGGACAGCTAAAGATGATGAATGAATTATAGTCAGATATTCTGGCCATGTGGAAGTTTAGGAACCCCAAAACAGGCTGCGTGCATTCCAAACTCTAAGGGTAGAGATGGGAGAAAATCACTGAGTGCCCTTCCTGGAGAATGAAGTCAAAGCACCTTCTCTCTTTCAAACCACTAGGAACCTTTTCATGTATCAGGATATCAAGTGTTTCAATGTGTCTTACATATATTTGGAGGCATGATTGAATTATTGAATTCACATCACAAATCTCAGGAATTCAGGGTCATGCCTTCACTTTCTGATGAAGAAAGTGACCCAAGGTGATAAAAATGATGTTCCCAGGGTGGACTCTTCCTTCCATCTGGGGCTTCACAGGTGGAGCTCCTTTGCCTTTGGGGAACATAGTTTCCCACTACATAGAAGGACAAACTGAAACCCACATCAAGGATTTGGTCAGGGTCACCAGGAATTTGGAGAGGACACCAAATCACTGTGTTTCTATTCCAGAGGATATAACCCTTCCTGTTATGCACGCTGCCCTGTTTCCTTAACACGATTTAAAGTTGTCCGTAAAGTCGTTTAAGTTGTTCCAGAAGAGAGTAAGTTCACAGTAAGACAAGCTGAACTTGAGCAATCAGATAAGATCTAGAAAGTAAAGGGCGTGAGCAGAGGGAGCCCTGCACAAGTGTGTGACATGCCCTGCCTTGCCCCGCTGCCTTGGAGGGATGCTGCCATTCACTCAGAATGTTGCATCCCTGGCTCAGTGCCTTGTGCTCAGTGGTTAGGGCGCCAGCCACATACACCTGGGCGGGTGGGTTCAAACCCAGCCCAGGCCTGCTAAACAATAATGACAACTATAACAAAAAAATAGCTGGGTGTTGTGGCGGGCGCTTGTAGTCCCAGCTATTGGGAGGGTGAGACAAGAGAATCGCTTAAGCCCGAGAGTTTGAAGTTGCTGTGAACTGTGATGCCAGAGCACTCTACTGCAAGCGATAAAGTGAGACTCTGTCTAACAAAAAAAAAACAAAAAACAAAAAAACTACAAAATTTGCATCCTTGCCAAATCAGCGACAGGCCCCCAAACAGTATTCATGTGGCTTTTCACTGGCAAAGCCCCTATCCCGCCAGCCCCAGATTCAATGTGTGGTGTCTTACATAGCCTTGGTTAAGATTTTTCATTTTTCCCTGTAGATCCATGGCTTCTTTTCATCTCAAAGTAATGCCCACCTCTTTTCTTCTGTTTATCATCAAATTAGCTGTTGTCGTTGTCCTATTCTTTTTTTTTTTTTTTTTTAGAGACAGAGTTTTACTTTGTCACCCTCGGTAGAGTGCCATGATGTCACAACTCACAACAAACTCCAACTCTTGAGCTTAGGCAATTCTCTTGCCTCAGCCTCCCCAGTAGCTGGGACTATAGGCACCCGCCACAACACCCGGCTATTTTTTTTTGTTGTTGCAGTTTGGCCAGGGCTGGGTTTGAACCCACCACGCTCTGAATATGGGACCAGCACCCTACTCACTGAGCCATGGGCACTGCCCTGCCATTATCCTACTCTTTATTAAATCTCTCTGTATTGCTCAGTGCCATGGGGAAATATGAATCATCCTAACAGTGGCTCAGAGAAGCTATCAGTGAGCAATACAAATTTTGAGATGTGTTTATGTAGAAGACCCAGTGGGTGGGAGATTCTTTCTCTTTCCCTACTTTTTGAATTTAACACTGTTACACACTGTGTTAGTCCCTGAAGAAATGTCTGATACTTTGCTTTTATTTTCTTAGATCTCCTTACATAGGAAAATGTTAATAGCATTTGGTATTCCATAACAGTTTTCTTTTATTTATTTATTTTTTGAGGCATAGTCCCACTATGTCACCCTCAGTAGAGTGCTGGGCATCATAGCTCACAGCAACCTCAAACTCTTGGACTCAAGCGATTCTCCTGCTTCTGCCTCCCAAGTAGCTGGGACTACAAGCACCCACCACAACGCCCGGCTATATTTTTGTTACACTTGTCATTGTTGTTTAGCTGGCCCAGGCCGGGCTCAAACCCATTCACCCTGGTGCATGTGACTGGCAGCGTAACCACTGAGCCCCGAGCACCACCTCCCTAGTTTTCTCCCTAATTTTTCCTGAGGTGAAGTTAACTCATGATCATTTTTAAATATTCAAACATCACAGAAATTCAGAGGGTGGACAGAGAATATCCAACCTTCAAGGACCATTTTGATTTGGGTACTGAGTATATCTTTTGAACTGGGAATACATCCATGTGATTCCAAAGTCAAAGATGTGGCTGATGGACAGCGATAGGCCCACCAAGGCCCACCCAGCCTACACTGGTAGCCACTTTTATCAGTTCCTTTTGTACCTTTCCACAATTTCTTTAGCAAGTATAAGCAAATATAAATACATGTTTACTGATTCCCTCTCTTTTTTATACAAATATAGCAAAGTATAGGCCAGGGGTCCTCAAACTTTTTAAACAAGGGGCCAGTTCACTGTCCCTCAGACCGTTGGAGGGCCAGACTGCAGGCCCCGGGACGAGTCAGCTGCTAAGCAGGACAGGCAGCGGTGACAAAAACACCAGCGGGCCGGATAAATGTCCTCTGCGGGCCATAGTTTGAGGACACCAGGCAGTGCCTTGCACTTTGCTTTTTTTTTTTTTTTTTTAACATAACAGATATTAAGCATGTTTTGACTCAGAATGTAAAGAAACCAGAAATAACTGGCCATGCCCACATGCGCACGTGCACACACACACACAGAGTTTCCTCTTTTAACATTACTAAGTAGCATAAAGTCTTTGAACTAATAATTTTTCAGCCTACTTGCCTGCATGGGACTTGGAAGAAATAAGTCAGGCACAGTGGCTCATGCATGCAATTCTAGCACTATGAGAGGCCAAGGCAGGAGGATCCCTTGAGCTCTGGAGTTTGAGACCAGCTAAGCAAGAGCAAGACTTCATCTCTGCTTAAAAAATACAAAGCAAATCAGTGGGGTGTCATGGTGGGTGCCTTCAGTCTCAGCTACTCAGAAGGCTGAGGCAAGAGGATTGCCTGAATTAGGAGTGTGAGGTTGCTGTGAGCTAGGCTGACACCATAGCACTCTAGCCTGGGCAACAGTGTGAGACTCTGTCAAAAAGGAAGGAAGGGAGGGAGGGAAGGCGGGAGAGGAAAAATCCCTATTTCTGATAGATGAGAAGATCTTGTTTGATAGAGAGTAGCAGAACGAGGGTGGAGCAGGTGAGCCCAACTAAGAGCCACACACATGTGTACCTTGCTTGTTCAGAAGACACCATGAGATCCAGTTTATTTTAGGATCAACCAAAATTTGAGGTATCTCTCCTCTTGGGGAAATTCTATCCTTTGATTCTTTCATCACAAGGAGACAGAAATCACAGCATACCAAGAGACAGAAATTTTGGTCACTATTAAATATAGTGTCAATACAAATAAAAAGAACTCACCATCTGTCTGAGAATAAAACTTTTCAACAGTCCAAACAGTCCCAGGCTACCAAGCTAATGAAGTTCATTCCCCAGCCAACCATTGAGTTTTGCTAAGAAGTTTAGCTGAACTTCTGAAAGCACAGTTGTCCTGAGAAATCTGACCCATTTTGTTATTTCTCCCAACACAAAAATTAAAAGTCCACGCTGTCAAGCAATCATAATCTTCTTCAGCTTCTTTCGGACTCATATACATGACCCTTTCCAAGGAATAAGCAAGTATATTTTTCAGAGGAACTTAGTCCTTTCAAACGATACCACATTATTCTCCTTCTTCACAACACAGACAAGGTATTTTCTGAAAGGAACACAGAAACCCTGGTGTCTTTTCCTTAAGAGCAATAGTTCCAATCTTGGACAGGATCTGACATGGTTATGTTAGAGGAACAGACTGACACAGGGCATTTTTTCCCAAGGTCTTACATACCAGCAGCTCAAACCAACTCCTGGCTGCATCTCCCTTCTATCTTTGCCCACTTCTACCTCGTGGTACAATGTCACCCGTGACAACCTTGAGACCAGAATATGCCAAGGACTATTTGACAGCTGTTTATTTTGCTTTCTTTATGCTCTAGTATGCCAATAAATAGATATGTTTTCCTTATTAAATGGCTGAACGTTCGATTTAACTGGGGAGATACAGGGTTTGCTATTTTTTTCCTGTCTTTTCTCATCTAGTCAACTTGGGAAGGACAAAAGTTAAACCCTGTTGAAGGACAGAGGCCAGGTGCAATGGCTTACACCTGTCAGACCAGCACTTTGGGAGGCTGCAGCAGGAAGATTGCTTGAGACAAGGAGTGTGAGACCAGCCTGAGCAATATTGTGAGATCCTATCTATTAAAAAAAAAAATAGCCTGCCTATAGTCCCAGCTACTCAGGAGTCTGAAGTAGGAGGATTGCTTGAGCTCAGGAATTTGAGGTCGCTGTGAACTATGACCTCTGCCGACTGTACTCCAGCTTGGGCAACAGAGCAAGACCCTCAAAAAAGTGTGGTGAGCAAGACTTGAGCAAAGAACTCAAGCAAAGTTGGAGTAAAAACTAAGGGAAGACTCAACAGCAAAAATCAACTCCAGCTAGCTCAGAGAGAAATGGTTCCATTTATGGAACTTGGAGCCAAACCTCAGGACAAGGATAAGGCTACTCTTTGGAGCCAACCTGAACTAAACACCCAGATGCTGGGAGGTTTGCATCCCCACATGTCTTTCTTTTCTATCTTTGTTTCCCTTATCACATAATTTTATTCACTTGAACCGACAATCCCCTCAGCCCATAACCATAGCCAGCGACTATGTCATCTTTGCCTTGAGAAGAGACCCTCTTCCCTTGTTTTTTTTTTTTTTTTTTTTTTTTGCAGTTTTTGGCCAGGGCTGGGTTTGAACCTGCCACCTCTGGCATACGGGGCTGGCACCCTACTCCTTTGAGCCACAGGCGCTGCCCCCTCTTCCCTTGTTTTGAGGTTGAAAACCATCTTGGAAGGACTCCAGTGCCTTTGGGTTTCACACCCACTTCTGCCCCCAGGGGTGCAGAGCAGTAGGATGGGCAGCACCTCCTGACCAACTAAAGTGAGATGGAAATAGTTCAACCCCCAAGGGAAGCGCTCTGAGGGAACAAAGGCAGAGGACTGGGAAGGCAAACTCTAGACATCCACCCCACCTTGCTCAGCTCACTTTGTTTTTTGGTTTTACTTTTATTTATTTATTTATTTTTGAAACAAAGTCTCATTATGTCACCCTCAGTACAGTGCTGTGGTGTCACAGCTCATAGCAACTTCTAATTCTCGAGCTTAAGTGATTCTCTTGCCTCAGCCTCCCAAGTAGCTGGGACTACAGGCACCTGCCACGATGCTCAGCTCTTTTTTGTTGTTGTTGTTGCAGTTGTCGTTGTTCATCTGGACTGGGCTGGGTTCCAACCCGCCAGGCTCAATATATGTGGCTGGCACTGTAATCACTGTGCTATGGGTGCCGAGCTTCACCTCGCTTTTTTGAGAGTCTTGCTCTGTTGCCCAAGCTAGAGTACAGTGACAGAGGTCATAGTTCACAGCTTTGTCCAGTGACCTCACCTCAATTTTTGTCAGCAATCTGAATCCTGAGATGTACTGCTGATATATATTGTTTCCCAGACTTTCCAGCTCATTAGCCATGCAGGGAGACTACTTAGAATGAGTTACTAGTGCAGCAGAAATACTAGTTGCAACAGAAAATCAATGATTAACATTGTATCCCAAACCAAATTGCTTGATGAAGTTACGAAAGCAAGAAGTTTTTGTATTAAAATTACTGAATCCTTATTGCTCTGGAATGCATGTGACCTTAAAAGGCTGAACTCAGAAGACCATATATCATTGAAAAATATTTACTGTGCAAGAACACTCTGTCCTAGAGCTGCAGAAAATAAAAAGTCTGTCTTTCTTGCATTCTCTGTTCTGCCATTTCACACTGAACCTTTGAGATTTATTAGTTTCATTTTTCTGACTTGGTTAGCTCAAAAAGGATAAAGATTCCACATTTTCTCTTTGTAAGAAAACCTCAGAATTGTTTCTTTGGCAAAAATCTCAACGGCTCTTCAGTTCCATTTATGAATTTTATTGTCAAAGGTATTTTTCAGCCACAGGATTCCAGAGCTTTCCAGCTCACTAGTTTCAAATTCTATGAAGGCCAGCAGCAGTGGGCCAGACGCTCCTGTGTTCGGAGCTGACTCTTCCCATCGGCCACAACTGATTGCTTCAGGATCAGTCCCCTGATCCATGGGCTGTTCAAAAAAACTTCCCAGGACTTAAAAAAAATTGTTGTAATAAACACTGAATATTTACCTTCTTAACCATTTTTAAGTGTGTTGTTTACGTTTCAGTAGTGTTAAGCACATTTCCCTTTGTTGTGCAATCTCAAGAACTTTTTCATCTTGCAAAGCTGAAACTCTATACCCTTTAAAGAATTCCCCATCTGTCCTTCCCCCAGTCCCTGCCAACCACCATTCTACTTTCTGTCTTTATGAATTTGACTACTCTCCGTACCTCCTATAAGTGGAATCATATGGCTTGTGTCTTTTGTGACTGTCTTAATTCAGTTGGCATAAGGGCCCCAAGGTTTATCCATGTAGCATGTGTTGGGACATCCTTCCTGTAAAGGCTGAATAACATTCCATTTATATGCATAGACTACAAATAACTTATCCATTCATGCATCAGGGGACGCTTGGATTACTTCCACATTTGGCTATTGTGAATAAGGATGCTATCAGTGTGAGTGGACAAATACCTCTTGGAGGCCCTGATTTCACTTCTTTCAGATATGTACCCAGAGGTGGTATTGCTAAGTCAAATAGTAATTCTATTTTTACAGTTTTTGCTGTGGCTGGGTTTGAACCCACCACTTCCGGTTTATGGGCCCGACGCCCTACTCCTTTGAGCCACAGGTACCACCCCTCTATTTTTAAATTTTGAGGAAACCCCATACTGTTTTCCATATGACTGCACCATTTTACATTCCCACCAGCAGTGCACAAGGATACCAATTTCTTCATTTCTTTGTTATTTTCTGTTTTGTTTTGTTTTTGTTTATACCCAATATGTGTAAGGTTGTTTCCTAAGCTTTTGAACTGGAACTGAGGGTGTCAGTCTTTCCGATGACCGACCTGTGCCATAGAGGTGGAACTCTAGAGTTGTTTCTTATCATGCGACAGTCTGCGTTGGGCTTTTGGGTACTAATTATCTCTGGCCTTCTCCCCTCCGAAGTTCTGAAGCCAGCTGAAGCCTGTTTATAGAAGCCCAGTGGATTCTAATCAGGAAGGAACTAGCAGCTTTAGTTCTTTTCGAGGTGGACAGCCATCTGTGACTGGAAGCCAAGCCCAAAGAAAGGATTCGCTCATGAGCCAATGGCAGAGCTGCTATGCCCCACTTTGCAACTGAGGCAGAGAGGCCCTGGTGATTCACTGCACAAAAAGGACAAGAGGGAAGACTGCGTGCTGCCTGGGGACAGGCAAGAGCCAAGGGAGAACCGGAGGGGAGACCAGCATGCATGGTAAACCTTTTGCCAGTCTCGCCAGCCTGAGTAAGCCGCTCCTTCATCCTGGGAGAAAGAAACAGAGTCTGAAAAGAAGAATGCAAGTTTAGCTCCCCAAACCTCTGAGAAAGCAAATGCTCCTCTTTGTGGACTTAGGCTGACACTGGAAGTATGTGTGTGTGTGTGTAGGGAAGGGCGAATGTCCCTCTCCCTTGCTCCCCAATCCCTCTGACATTTGGCTTTCTTAACTCCAAGGGTGCAGCACGGCACCCGTTGGGAGGGAAGCTGAGGGTTTGTGAGTGGTTCCTGTGAGGCTGCACCCAACCTCTTCACAAGTCCTTCGGGAGTCCCCTGAGGGCTGTGACTGGATCTTGAAGGTTCTGAAATGAGCCCAAATAGAACATTGGTTGAATTTACTGATAGCTACACATGCTCTAGCCTGGAAATTCACTCCTCAGGTCTGTTTTCCATTTTCTGTTTTCTCAGTTATGACATTCAGTAGAGCTCATTGGAGATTACATGGTGAACTCCAATGAAGGCATAAAACTACTCCAAATAATAAATGCTAGCAACATTAAACTGCCCTGATTTGAACTATATGAAATACTTTACAGTATTAAATTCTCAGCGAGGTATTAACGTCTAAAGAAAAATGACGTTTTTCTTGAGAGTTGAGGTCTAAAGAAATTAAAAGTCCAAATTTATTTCTTTTCCAATTTTTTATGATTCAGTCATAAGGGTCTCATGGCCTCTGCAGAAAAGTCTTGGCTCAGGTTCTCCAGATGTCATTCTCTCTGGCAGTTGCAGAGTCCATGACTTGTGAACTTAACTGGGAGATATCCAGTCTTGTGAGGTCAGCCCTGCCACTGGGTAGCCCTCCCCCAATCCGGCAGAAGTCCAAGCCTGCCTGTGGCTGTGTTGCTGCAGGCATGGCCCTCCTCTGGAGCTGCTTCTGCTTATACCATTTAAAGGAAACACACCTCCAAGAGCATCTCTGCTGCTTGGAGGTAAGACTTTCCCAGCTCTAGCCGCACCCTACCTCTTCCACATGGTCTCTCAAGTAACCGATGAGGTGAAGCTGTTTCTTATTTCCCTGCAGTCTCTCACGATGGGGCCCCCAAGAAGATCGGCCAGTGCTTTCCCAACTAAGGCCAAAGGCACGAGGCTCTCCTTCTAGAGAGAATGGGTGAGATGCAAGTCAGAGGGAGAGGAATCTTTGTACTGGAGAAGAATCATGGCTTTCTAGCATTTGACCAAACCTGGGAAGTCTCTAAATGATTATAGTTTTTGTAAATTGTGGAACATTTGATTGTGGTCCTCTTTTAAAAAGCAATCAATTGAAAAGCATGGGAAAATTATGGGCAATTGAAGGTCTTCAACCTGAAACTGTATTTTAACTTCCAGCAAGAGATCTACAACGTTAACCTCCAGTGTAAGATCCGGTGTAAATCTACTCCTGTTAGTGAGAGACAACTAATACATAATAGATGTGATACTTTTCAGTATCATATCTGTTGTATTCAAAATCCAGGGCCCTTCAGACAGATGACATGTCTGAACAAAAATTATAACAGACAAAAATTTTTTAAAAATCTTTAAGAACTGTGGACCTCACTTGATAAGTGATTTCAGCAAAAAGCTATTTAGTTTAAAATTTTAAATATTTAACTTTTTAAAGACAAAAGCTAACAGAATGGAAGACCATACCAAAACATTTCAAGGCTTTAGCCAATTTAAACTCACAGTCATTATGTCATCTAAGTTAAGAAAGAAAAGTAACTTTCCCAGCTTAAAGAAAGTGACATAAGCCCAAGTTTCCATAAAGAACAGAAAGTCAGAAAAACATGTTTCTTAGCCTCACTTGCTGTTCTAACCACACATAACAAAAAATCGCCTGCAATTTACTGTGAGCACCAACACAGTCCAGGGTACAATTCCCTGCTGCGGCCCCTCTCGTGCAGAGCTCCATCCTTTTCCTATAATCAGCAACAACAAATATTTGCACAGGCCACACATCCTGGGAAGAAAAACAGGTTTAGAAGTCGACAAATTCTGTTTCCACCTCGTGCTACTTAAAGCCCCCCTAACCGAGTTAATCAGTACTTTTGGGGCCTCATTTCTTCTTCTTAAAAATAATGATAACACTTTTACACCTTATAAGTTTGCAAGGCTTGAGATAATGTGTGAAAGTGTCTCCTGTCTAGTATATAATAAGGCACTGGATTCTTAGGAAAGATTTAGGTAAGGTTTGGGTTTGGTATAAAAAAAATTAGAGCTAGTTAGCAAATTGATTTTAGTGTTTTCAACCCCTGCTCAAATCTTATCATTTAAGATATTGAACTAGGATTATTTAGCTTTAAGATTTTAGGGCATTTTCTTGACTTTTTCAACAGATAAAAGCCTCCTCCACATTTCAAAGACTTTGAGGACTATCTCTCTAAGACATTAAATAAACCAACTGATCTTCACTGGTCTCTCAGGAATGATGTTAATGATTATTTAACCTATAGTCAATGCCTTTCTTTATTTCTAAATCCCCTGGTTTTTGTGTTTTTCCATCCACACTGGTTTAACATTTACATGGGCATTCTCTGGCCCTTCTAGCCCATCAGTCATGCATTTCGTGCCTCTGTGAGCAGCCAAGCATACCAAGTGAGCACCTTCTGTCACAGGGGCAACAATCTTCTTTCCAAGAAGACTGGTTTTTTTTTTTTTTTAATGACATTTGAATCAAATGACATTTGAAAATTCTCAGGTAGATGTATCAGTTTGAAAACTCAGGACCAGGTGCAGTGACTCATGCCTGTAACCCTAGCACTCTGGGAGGCCAAGGTGGGAGGATCACTTGAACCCAAGAGCTTGAGGTTGCCGTGAGTTATGATGATGCCATGGCACTCTATCCAGGGAGACTGAGTGAGACTTTGTCTCAAAAAATAAAATGAAATGAAAACTCAGGTTTTCAATATCACTAAAGGGTTTTGAAAAGGGAAATTTAATGAAAATTACCAGGAGACTTTTGAGAGTTAAAGAGGTCAAGAAAGCTAGGCTTTGGAAGTAATGCTCCAAAGTGGAAGTGACTTTCAGCCATAAAATAAATCAAATGTGAGAATAGCGGCTTTGTTAGGGGTAGATGAAGCAAATGTTTCCAAACAGTAGGGCATGACCCATTACTGGATTGTGAAACATACTTAGTGGGTTTGAAGACAGAATTTTCTTTGAAGTAGCCATCCCCGGGGACCACTTTCATGGAAGACAATTTTTCCTTGCATGGGGGGGACAAGGAGGCAGAGCTCAGGTGGTGATTTAAGCCATTGAGTGGTGTCAAGTGGCTGTAAATACAGATGAAGCTTTACTGGTCCACATACTGCTCACCTCCTGCTGGGTGGCCCAGTTCCTAACAGACTACAGACAAGGACCTTTTTGGCACCAGAGACTAATTTCATGGAAGACAGTCCATGCCCACGGATATCCATGCCCACGGATAAGGGGTGGGCATTGGGAGTGGGGAGAATGGGACAAGACATAGAGCTCAGACTGCAATGCTGTGCTGTGCACCTGTATGGTCTGTGGATAGGGCATTGCGGACTACACCTTTAAAGGAGTGGAACAGAACAAAACATGAGTCCCTAGAAGTACAGTAAGAGTTGTTTGATGAAATTTTCCCTTCGTTGTATGTACACAAAAGGAGGTTGGAGCCAGAACGATTATCTTTTACTTTGAAGAAAATATAATTTTTACTGCAGGTTGTTTAAAAAAAAAAAAAGTTGAATATGTTAGTAGGTGACTCAAACACTTCAGGAGTGCAAAGGTCTGAGAGGAAGTTCCATGGTGAAGCACATTTCCATTCACACAGAAAAGGAAACAGTAAACACACACTTCAAAGAAAAAAAGTATGGACACAGATTGTACATTATCATTTTCTAAGTTTTCTATGAGAAAGAGGAATTTAGAAAATTGCCTATTTCTATATACTACATATATAAATAAGGTTTCACTATGCAAATGGAAAGAGAAATGTGCAATGATGGTGCAACTTGTTTTCCTATCAATATGTCTTAGAAGTGTTTCCACATCCACATTATAGAGCGATTGTTTTATATCTGCCATAGAGTACATGCATTACGTGGTAAGAATTAAATTAGTACGTTAGTAAATAATTTAATGTCTGCATTTATGTACAATTATGATGTTTCTCATTTCTTGTTATTTCAAAAAGTGTTTCATCACAGTTTTGTACTTGACTCTTCAGACACTTGTGTGACTATCTCTTTAGGCTGGATTCCTACAACTGAAGTTGTTAGATCAAAGGCTATAATGCACCATGGGTGCTGCCCACTTGAAACACTGTATCAATTTCTACTTCCTTCAACAATGACAGAGTACTAATTTCCTCACATCATCTCCAGTTCTATTAACAATCCTTTAATATTTGCCATTTCGATGATTGAATATTTCCTTCTAACTTTAATTTTCCCTTATTACTTATAAAGTTGAATGTTATTTGTCTATATTTCTTCTTTATATTTTTATATCCTTTATCAATTTTTGTTTGTAGATGCTCTTTATGTTATTTTAAACCTTTTGTTATATTACACATATTTTCCTAAACTTTGTCTTTTATTTCCAGTAGCTAATTTTATATATAGAAGTTTTCCTTTCTTTAAAATGTAGTTAAACTATCTTTATTTTTTTTTTTCTTTCAGAGGTACTAGGTTTTGTGTCTTACTTAGGAATGCCTTTCTCACTCCACATTCATCAAAACATTTTTTTCCCAGGCCAGTCACAGTGGCTAACACTTGTAATCCTAGCACTTTGGGAGGTCAAAGTGGGTGGACTGCTTAAGCTCAGGAATTTGAGACCAAGCTGAGCAATAGTGAGACCCTGTCTCCACTAAAAACATCAGTGGAGCCTGTGGCTCAAAGGGATAGCCATCGGCCCCATATGCCAGAGGTGGTGGGTTCAAACTGAGCCCCAGCCAAAAACTGCAAAAAAAAAAAAAAAAAAAAACTAGCTGGGTGCTGCATCAGGTGCCTGTAGTTCCAGGTACTCAGGAGGCTGAGGCAAGAGGAGCTTTTGAGTTTGAGGTTTCTGTGAGCTATGCTGCCACTGCACTCTACCCAGGGCAACAGAGTGAGACTCTGTCTCAAAACAAAACCATTTTCCCCAACATTTTCTTCTAGTTCTTTTTACATTGCCATGTTTAATTCATCTCAGTTTTATTATCTGTGACATGAAATAAGAAAATGTTCTCCATGTAATCAATAGTCTCAGCTTTGTTTACTCACACACACTGCTCTGTTCTTATATTCTGTTCTTTACTGATGTGGTTATTCTTATGCCACAGACATTTACCCTAGCTCCTTAGCTTTGCCATCTAGTCAAAATTTTTTTGCACATTATGTATTTCAAGTGAACATTTTATTTTTATTTATTTTATTTTTGAGACAGAGACTCACTCTGTCACCCTCAGTCGAGTGCTGTGGCATCACAGCTCACAGCAACCTCAAACTCTTGGGCTTAAGCGATTCTCTTGCCTCAGCCTCCCAAGTAGTTGGGACTACAGGCACCTGCCACAGTGCCTGGCTATTTTGTTGTCATTGTTGTTTAGCAGGCTTGGGCCAGGCTCAATCCCACTAGCCACTGTGTATGTGGCTGGCACCCTAACCACTAAGCTACGGGCATTGAGCCCTCAGGTGAACATTTTAATTAAGTGGTTACATCCATTTAAAATTTTTGCTATAATTGTATGAAATTGCTCTGAATTTATAAATTAATTTGCTAGAATGGATATATTCATTATGTTGGGTCTTCTTATCCAGAAACATGGCATGCCTGTTCTGGGGTTCTTTTTATACTCACCAGCATAGATTGGTTATTATATTCATACAGACCTTACATTTCTCTTTTTAATCTTATTTCTGAATAATGTTCTTGCCAAGTATTGTGAATGGTGCATGAGGATCTATTTCTTTTTTCTTTTTAAGAGATGGAATTTTGCTATGCTGCCTCGGCTGGCCACAAACTATTGGGCTCAAGTGATCCACTTGCTTTAGCGGCTCAAGTGATCCACTTGCTTTAGCGTCCCAAGTAGCTAAGACTGCAGGTACACCACCAGGCCTCATTCTATATCCCCCCTTACATTTTCTAATTGCTTATTGCTGGTATATAAAAGTTGTTGACACTGATGTGTTGGTGTTGTGCCCAGCCTCCTTACTTAGTGTTCTCATTAGTTGTAATAGCATGCCCATAGTATCAGGGTTTCTTCTTGGTCCCAAAAAACCAAAAACCCACCCCTTACTTATAAGGGGTCTCATTTCCCATCATGAATACTTTTTTTTTTTTTTTTCCCACAGACAAGAGTCTCACTTTATTGCCTTGCTATGGTGTCACAGCTCACAGCAACCTCCAACTCCTGGGTTTAGGTGGTTCTCTTGCCTCAGCCTCCCAAGTAGCTGGGACTACAGGTGCCCACCACAATGCCTGGCTATTTTTTTTTTTTTTTGAGACGGAGCCTCAAGCTATCCCCCTGGGTAGAGTGCCATGGCATCACAGCTCATAGCAACCTCCAACTCCTGGGCTCAAGCGAGTCTCCTGCCTCTGCCTTCCAAGTAGCTGGGACCACAGG
>CAUYQV010005588.1:0-16467 GCA_963574575.1 Galagoides demidoff
CTCCAACTCCTGGGCTCAAGCGAGTCTCCTGCCTCCGCCTCCCAAGTAGCTGGGACCACAGGCGCCCGCCACAACGCCCGGCCATTTTTTGGTTGCAGCCATCATTGTTGTTTGGCGGTCCTGGGCTGGGGATTCGAACCCGCCACCTTAGGTGTATGTGGCTGGCTCTTTAGCCGATTGAACCACAGGCGCCGAGCCAGATTTTAGGTTTTTGAATAGCTTAATTGTATGTCTTTCTTTTTTAAATATGTAAAGATTTAAAAAATACATAAGGATTTAAAGATTCTAGAAAGAGACCAGCACCACCCCATCAAATATTTAAAGGTGAATGTATGCCTCCCTAAATGAGCTATTGTTACATATATTTGATTAATGTGATTTTGGTTAAGCTTACAGAATACATTTCAATAGTCCAAATCTAACAAAGTAGTTTTAGAATTGTGAAAGGAACCAAAGAAAAATTGTGTCTAATCTAAATGTCCTAAAAAGACGACAAAGAAACCCCTAAGAAGGTAAGTAGTATCAGTGGTAAGAAGTGTGTAGACATTTGATCTTTCATTGTCCTTGAGTACTTTAGTAGCCTTGATTTTTCTCTTTTCTCAAACTCCTGAGCCTAAAACCCATAATTCTTTTGGGCATTTAATCATTTGACGTGTTATGATTAATCATTATCTCTAGTACATTGCTTTCTGTATAACAAGCTTGTAAACTCCTTGATGGCAGTACTGACTGTACTCAAAGTTATAATATCTTTATGCCCTACAGTGTAGCACATTATTTTCCTAGTGAATGGAATGTCCTGGCCCTTCAAAGAAAGCTTAGAGGTGAGAGGCAGAAGGCCATTTGGAATTCTTGTTTATTCAGCCTTGTAATTTTTTTTTTTTTTTTTGGAAACAGAGTCTCAGTCTGTTGCCAAGGCTAGGGTGCCATGGCCTCAGGCTAGCTCAGACTTCAAACTCCTGGGTTATCGCAATCCTCCTGCCCCAGCCTCCTGAGTAGCTAGGACAAAAGGTTCCTGTCATGACTCCAGAGTAAATTTTCTATTTTCAGTAGAGCCAGGGACTTGCCCTTGTTTAGGCTGGTCTCAAACTGCTGAGGTCACAATCCTCCCAGCTCCACCTTCTAGAGAACTAGAATTACAGGTGTGAGCCACCCAACATGCCTGTTTTTTTTTTTTTAAGGGCAGAGTCTCATTCTATTGCCTAAGCTACAGTGTCAGGCCTCCGCCTAGCTCTCGGCAACCTCAGAATCCTCAGCTTAAGTGATCCTCCTGCCTCAGCCTCCCTAGTAGCTGGAACTTCAGGTACATGCCACCACACTTGGTAAATTTTTCAATTTTTTTTTCTCTTTAGAGACAGAGTCTTACTTTATTGACCTCGGTAGAGTGCTATAGCGTCACAGCTCACAGCAACCTCCAGCTCCTGGGCTTAGGTGATTCTCTTGCCTCAACCTCCCAAGTAGCTGGGACTACAGGCATCCACCACAACACCCGGCTATTTTTGTTGTTGTTGTTGCAGTTTGGCTGGAGCTGGATTTAAACCCACCACCCACCGTATATGGGGCTGGTGCCCTACTCACTGAGCCACAGGTGCTGCCCTAAATTTTTCTATTTTTAGTAGAGTTGGGGTTTAGCTCTTGCTTAGGGATCAGGCTGGCTTGAACTATTGAGCTCAAGGTATCTTCACATCTCAGCTTGCCAGAGTACTAGGATTACAGATGTGAGCCACCAGGTCTGGCCTAGCCTTATATACTTTATAAAATATACTAATAGCAAATATGTGTGTTTCCATAGTTTGTGTAAAACCTGATTAAATTTGTGTTAGCAACAGTGACTTTTGTTTACTCATCCGGAGCTTATAGTACAGTGTGGAATTTGCTTCCTGTGTTGTGTTAGTAAGCAGTCAGTTCTGTGTAGCAATTAGCTTTATTGATGGTAATAATTTATAGAAAGACAGACAGTGGAGTTATTCTTAAATATGCCTCCCTGGGCCAGGCATGGTAATCACACCTGTAATCCCAGCACTTTGGGAGGCGGAGGCTGGTGGATTGCTTGAGCTCACCAGTTCAAGATCAGCTTGAGCAAAATCAAGACCCTGTCTCTAAAAAAACAGCTGGGCATTGTGGCGGGGTGCCTATAGTCCCAGCTACTCAGAAGGCTGAGGCAAGTGAATTGCTTGATCCCAGGAGTTTGAGGTTGCTGTGAACTATAACGCAGGTTACTATACTGGGGCAAGAAAGTGAAACTCTGTCTCAAAAATAAATAAATAAACAATCCACTGTGGCTGGGTGGCCTGACTTATGCCTGTAAACCTAGCACTTTGGGAGGCAGGAGGATCACTGGAGGCCAGGAATTGTAGACCAGCCTGAGTACAAGTGAGACCATGTTTTTGCAAAGAAAAAAAAAAAAAAGATTAAAAAAAATTATCTGCACTGGACGTGGTGACTCATACCTGTAATCCTAGCACTTTGGGAGGCTGAGGCGGGTAGATTGCCTGAACTCAGGAGTTTGAGGCCAGACTGAGAAAGAGCAAGATCTCATCCCTACTAAGAATAGAAAAACTAGGCTCGGCACCAGTAGATCAGTGGTTAGGCCTCCAGGCACATGCACTGGGGCTGGTGGGTTCAAATTTGGCCTGGGCCTGCTAAACAATGGCAAGTGCAACAAAAAAATAGCTGGGCATTGTGGCGGGCGCCTGTAGTCCCAGCTACTTGGGAGGCTGAGGTAAGAGGATCGCTTGAGCCCAGGAATTGGAGGCTGCTGTGATAACACGGCACTCTACCGAGGGCAACATAGTGAGACTCTGTCTCAAAAAAAAGAAAAGAAAAGAAAAACTAACCTGTGGTGGGCGCCTGTAATCCAAGCTACTGGGGAGGCTGAGTCAAGAAGGGTTACTTGAGCCCAAGAGTTTGTGGTTGCTGTGAGCTGTGACACCATGTATTTTACCCAGGGTGACAAAGTGAGAATCTGTTTCAAAAAAAAAAAAAATTGACTGGGTATGGCCGTGTAATCCTACAGTCTTAGCTGCTTAAAGGGCTGAGGCAGATTCTCTAGAGCCCAGGATTTTGAGATTGCAGTGAGCTATGATGACGATACTGTACTCTAGCCCAGGTGACAGAATAAGACTGTCTCCAAAAAGCAAAGCATTCCAAATATATCAATAGTCTTAGGATTGCATTTTCAAATGTTAGGTAATCAAAACTAGAACTATGTACAAGTTTAGATTAAGGATTGAATTCCAGTGCTCGCTTCGGCAGCAC
Organism: Galagoides demidoff; assembly: GCA_963574575.1. Taxonomy (NCBI): domain Eukaryota; kingdom Metazoa; phylum Chordata; class Mammalia; order Primates; family Galagidae; genus Galagoides; species Galagoides demidoff. The sequence goes on from CAUYQV010005588.1 coordinate 3,259, forward strand.
ATATACTAAAATTGGAAGGATTGAATTCCTTTTACTTTTTAGAGAGAAAAACAAACGGCCAGCTCGATCAGTTGTTTTCCTTCTTATTTATTGTGAAGGATTATCTTCTTATACTAGTTTAGACTTCCTTTAAAAAAGTTTACATGGTACAGAAGTCCTATAAATGGAATTGGGCACACTGTTTCCCCCCTTCCAATACAAGGTGGCCATAAAGTTTGTTTGCAATTTCTTTTCTTTTTTTTTTTTTTAATTTGAGACAGAGTCTCACCTCATCACCCTTGGTAGAGTGCTGTGGTGTCATAACTCATAGCAACCTCAAACTCTTGGTCTCAAGTGATTGTCTTGTCTCAGCCTCCCAAGTAGTTGGGACTACAGGCACCTGCCACAATACCTGGCTATTTTTTCGTTGTAGTTTGGCCAGGGCTGGGTTTGAACCTTACACCCTCTGTATATGGGGCCGGCACCCTACTCACTGAGCCACAGACGCTGCCCATTGAAAAGAATTTTGAAGTTATAACAGTTACTATCTCCAATGTCCTCCTCAGTCACCTTAGGTCTTAAGTAGCCACCAGGTATCCAAGATGGCTACAAAGGGCAGAGCCTGTGTCCTTAATTTATATACCAGATGTACATTTTGTTCTCAAAGAACAAAAGACAAAAATGCCTTGAAGGTCCAACTTCTTCTATACAGCCAGCAAGCAAAGCTGAGGACAGAAGAGAAGCCGTATCAGGTTCAAAGCTAAATATATAAGTTTGTCATTGAGGTTGGAATAAGTAAAGAAATATAGTAGAACCTGTGTAAGTTGACCACCCAAGGGACTGTAACAATTTGGTCAACATGTGGAGGTGGTCAACATAAAGAACTAGGCCCACTGTTCTGATACCTACATGTGGTACACGTTAGATGGTGAAAATTAGGTCAACTTAAGCAGATGGTCAACACAGGGGGGTGATCAACTATGGGTTCTACTGCATGAGCCCACTAATAGCTCAGTTGCCTCCATGGCCTTGCTGGGAGAATGTCTGAGCCCTTTATATACAAAAAAAGCCTTATGTGCCACTCGTAGGTGGGAGAAGACAGAATTGTACAGGTTGTTTACGGCTTGAAAATCAGAAAACCAGGTTTTGGTGGGGAGAGAGGAGGGTAAGGGGATAAAGAGGAGGAGAAAGGAAGGAGGGAAGGCTTGACAAGTTAGCAAAGGGTGGTCTTGTTAGGCACATGAAGCCCTTTGGGGGTAATAGCTCTTAGAGAGAATAGAGGGCAAATGTTCTCCTAATTTTTTTCATAAAAGTTTGCAGAAGTCCTAAAGAAATATACCTTGGAGCAACCATTTTTAATCTCTTTAGTATACAGTGGAACCTCCATACAAAGTCCTGTGTTTTGAAGCTAAAAGTTCTACTTATTAAAAGCCAAACTGGGCCTGGTCTGGTGGCGCATGCCTCTAATCCTAGCACTCTGAGAGGCTGAGGCGGGTGGATTGCTTGAGCTCACAAGTTTGAGACCAGCTTGAGCAAATGTGAGACCCTTGTACGAAAAACAGAAAAACTGAGGCAAGAGGATGATCACTTGAGCCCGAGTTGGAGCATGCTGTGAGCTGTGATGTCATAGCACTCCTACCTAGGGCAACAGTTTGAGACTATGTCTTAAATAAATAAATAAATAAATAAAAAAGAAGCCAAACTGATAGTTTTAGAGAAATTTGAGTTAGAGATTTAGAGATAGACAAAGGAGTGAAAGAGAAAAAAACAAAATTGGTATAACAAGGAAAGAAACAACAAAATTTAAAAATATCCTCTTTAATTTCTCAGTTCTGTCAATAAATCAGTTTAGCTTTATTGTTTCACAACAATAAAGCAGTTGTGTCCCATTCCTGGAGGTGGTATCCTAGGAGCTTTTTAAACAGAGGGAAAAAAATGAAGGTCAACATCTGAAACAATTAAAAAAACTAAAGCTAGTTGAGAAGAAGGAACAATTGTTTAGGAGCAGGGATGGAAGGAGAGGTAAGAAAGAAGGGAAGAGTCAACTCCAAATATTCTGCATGCTCCCCTTTTTTTGAATCTCTTTTAACTTTATTTATTTATTGTTGGGGAATCATTGAGGGTACATTGAGCCAGGTTATTACTGCTTGTGTTTGCTGGGTGAAGTCCCAGTATTAATAGTGTCCAGGCATCTCTTTTAACTTTGAATCACCCTCTTTAAAGGAGACTGTGAGAGACTTTTGGTCCCATTATCTTCACTGTTTTGGAAGGTTTGATAGCTTCTTTGTTTTAATTGAGCACACAGATAAACTAGAGGTCTCCTAAGATATTATTGTGGCTGGCAAACTTGAAATCATTTTAGATTAGATTTCATACATTTAAAAGAATTTTTTGTTTTCTTAAGCATGTTAGTCACTGGTGTCTCTGATGGCAGTAGGTCAGAGACCATTTTCTTAGAACTAAAGTTTTATAGCTGCATTTAGTTCTATGAGCGTGTCCTCCCCAAATGCCAAACATGAGTGCCTCAAAAACTGTGGACCCGCTGAATGCACCCGGGTCACCCCCAAACCCAGGACCTACAAAGACATTCCTTCTGGGCTCCAGTTTGGAGGGAACCAAGGAAAGTGGGGTAGCCTCCATCCCTGAAACGCTGGGCCAACAAAGACATTCCTTCTGGGGTCCAGAATAGAGGGAACTGGGAAAACCACAGAAGGCCCCACTCCTCATAACAAACTTCCGGGCTAAAAAAGACATTCCCTCCAGGGTCTGGAATAGAGGGAACCAGAACTGGGTAGAATGAAGGGAAGAGATAGAGAGAAACAGAGTCTGGGAAATCTTGGTCCTAAAGGTGGGATAGCCTGGATGCAGGGGAGCTTACCTAAGTTTTTCCCAGCAAGGTCAGGGAGACAACTGAGCTATCAGTGGGCTCATGCAGGTGTTGTTGGTGAGTTGACCTTTATGCTGAGGGAAACTGGGGGCTCCCTGGGTCCCTTCATGGTTTGCCATTTGTTAACTAAAAAAATTATTAATGAGATTTATACTTTGGATAAAGGAGGGCTTTGTTTCTCATAAAGGGTAGCAGCCTGCTGGGCAGCCATTCCAGTATGTTAGGAAGCAGAGGTCTGGCTATAAGCCAGGTAAATGTGCTTCAAAGAAGAGACAAAAGGGAGCAGGATTTTATACTGAGCTGGGTAGTCAGATATACATATTCAGTGAGCTATGGGAGGTGTCATGAATATTTATGAAGGAAATCATAGGCATATAATCGTGCTTTATCTCTCATTAGGTCATGGGGAGCAACCCAGTTTGAAGGTGTTTGTGGGTTTTGGTGAGAGGGATTAAGATTTTATTTTAGTTTACAGCTATAGTGATTAGACCTTTGATCCATTTTTTAGGTTTTTAAAAAATATATATAAAATAGGACGTAAGATTCCAGCTTTATTCTTTTGCATGTGGATATCTACTTATTCCATTATTCCATTACTGTTTGTTGAAAAGACTGTTGGCTTGGCACCTATAGCTCAGTGGCTAGGGCACCAGCCACATACACCAGAGCTGGCGGGTTTGAATCCAGCCTCAGCCTGCCAAACAACAATGACAACTACAATAAAAAATAGCTGGGTGTTGTGGTGGGTGCCTGTAGTCCCAGCTCCTTGGGAGGCTGAGGCAGGAGAATCGCTTAAGCCTAAGAGTTTGAGGTTGCTGTGAGGTGTGACGCTATGGCACTCTACCCAGGGCAACAGCTTGAGACTCTGTCTCAAAAAAAAGAAAAGACTGTCTGTTGCATTGATTTGGTATTGTTGAAAACCAACTGACCATAAATGTGAGGGTATAGTTTTGGACTCTTCATTCTATTTCATTGATTTATATTTCCATCCTTATACCAATATTGTATTGTCTCAATTATTGTAGCTTTGTTATAAATTTTGATGTTGGGAAATGTAAATCTTCCAAGTTTTTAATTTTTTTTCAAGATTCTTTTGGCTATTCTGGGTTCTTTGAATTTCCTTGTGAATACTGGGATCACTGATTTTTTCATTAATAAATTAATAGGATCCTGGCGGGTGCGGTGGCTCACGCCTGTAATCCCAGCACTCTGGGAGGCCAAGGTAGGAGGATTGCCTGAGCTCATAGGTTGGAGACCAGCCTGAGCAAGAGGAAGACCCCATCTCTAAAAATAAGCCAGCGATGTGGCGGGCGCCCCTAGTCCCAGCTATTTGGGAAGCTGAGGCAAGAGAATCATTTGAGCCCAAGAGTTTGAGGTTGCTGTGAGCTATGATGCCACAGTACTCTACCAAGGGTGACAAAGTGAGACTTTGTCTCAAAACAAAAAACATGATCCTATGTCTCCTAAATGGTATTTATTTATTTATTTATTTAAAGACAGAGTCTCACTCTGTCACCCATGCTGGAGATTATGGGCATCAGCCTAGCTCATAGCAACCTCAAAGTCCTTCGTTGAAGTGATCATCTTGCCTCAGTGTCCTGATTAGCTCTAGGGACTACAGGTGTCTGCCATAAAGCCCAGCTAAGTTTTCTATTTTTAGTAGAGATGGGGTCTTGCTTTTGCTCAACTAGTCTCAAAAACTCCTGAGCTCAAGAGATCCTCCCACCACAACTTTCTGGAGTGGTAGGATTACAGGGGAGAGCCACCAAGCCTGGCTTCTCTTTCTTAAATTGAAAAATGTCTGCCTTAATTCTGAGAAATAACCACCCTAACTTCTCTTTCTTAATATAGATAAATCTATTGAAAAGTTTTCTATCCTGTCTCTATTTGTGTATCTTGCATTTACCTAGCGGCAGTTTTTTTTTTTTTTGCAATAACTTTGTTGCTAAACCCAGTGGGTACATTTTTCACTCTTTTCGTTTTGTTTTGTTTTTGAGACCAAGTGTGGTTCTGTTGTCCCAGCTAGAGAGCAGTGCTGTCTTCATAGCTCACTGCAGCCTCTACCTCCTAGATACAAGTGATCCCTCTGCCTGAGTCAGCAGAGTAGCAGGTGCTGTAGGTGTGTACCATGATGCCTGACTGATTTTTCTATTTTTTTTAGACTAGTCAAGTGCAATAGTAAGAAGGGAGGAAAGAGTAGAACAAGGAGTTCAATCTGTAACTGACTTGTGTACAATCAAGTGAGATAACTCACTACCTTTGGACCAGCCTAATTTTTCTATTTTTAATAGAGATGGGGTCTCACACTGGCTCAGGCTGATCTGGAACTACTGAGCCCAGCAGATCTTCCTGCCTTAGCCTGTCAGAGTGCTAGGATTACAGGTGTGAGCCACCGCGCCAGTGCACATTTCATTTTTATTTTAGAGTTGCCTCTGCTGGCCTATAATCCCAGCACTTGGGAGGTTCGGGTGGGTAGATTGCCTGAGCTCACAGGTTTGAGACCAGCCTGAGCCAGAGCGAGACCCAGTGTCTAAAAAATATCCTGGCGTTGTGGCGGACGCCTATAGTCCTAGCTACTCAATAGGCTGAGGCAAGAGAATCCCTTGAGCCCAAGCATTTGAGGTTGCTGTGAGCTGTGATGTCAACTGCACTCTACCACAGGTGTTTAAGTGAGACTCTGTCTCAAGAAAGAAAAGAAGAGTTGCCTCTGTAGCATTTGATGACATTTCTTTTAACATTTTAAAATAATGGTTTTGCTTTTTTTTTTTTGAGACAGAGCCTCAAGCTGTCACCCTGGGTAGAGTGCCGTGGCATCACAGCTCACAGCAACCTCCAGCTCCTGGGCTCAAGCAAGTCTCCTGCCTCTGCCTCCCAAGTAGCTGGGACCATAGGCGCCCGCCATAATGCCCAGCTGTTTTTTGGTTGCAGCCATCATTGTTGGTGGGCCCAGGCTGGATTCGAACCCACCAGCTCAGGTGTATGTGGCTGGTGCCGTAGCCTCTAGAGCCACAGGCGCTGAGCCTTTTTTTTTTAGAGACAGAGTCTCACTTTGTTGCCCTCAGTAGAGTGGTATGGCATCACAGCTCACAGCAACCTCCAGCTCTTGGGCTTAGGCAATTCTCTTTTCTCAGCCTCCCAAGTAGCTGAGACTACAGGTACCTGCCACAATGCATGTATAGATGGAAAGCCTACAAACTTGTGTCTTTTTGCCTCTGAGAGTGAGCAGGAATAAAAGTCATGTTTTTCTACAATCTAGGAGGTTCTGTGGTAGAATCCCCGCTATGGCCTTTGCCCTAGCAGGAGGAGTGTGACATTCCACTGCCCTGAGCAGCGCCAGGGGGGCTGCAGTAGGTAGGAGCATCATTGGCATACTTTTGGAACCTCTGGATTGTGGATTGACAAGATCAAATTACTGCCTCTAGATGGCTTAAGGCTTTAAAGAATAGACAAAGAGTTCCGTCCCCTCCCCTCACCCCAGCCATTTCTGTATCTGTCAAGAATCTGCCAGAGAGCTGATAGTGTTTCCTTAATTACTATTTTGAGCATAGTGAATAACTTAGAAGAATGTGTATTACTTGTCTAGCAGACCTGTGTATTACTTAATCAGTAGTGTGACAGGAACCTAGCAAAAGTTAATTTGTCTTTTTACAATATGTCACTGAGGTAATGGAATGATTATTGATTAACAGTGTGTATGTGCAGAACTGGCTACTTAAACTAGTGGAGAAATAAAGAATTCTCCTACTCGTGATCTTAAAGTAGTAACTGTTCTTTGTCTCCATACTATTCCAATAGCAAACCTATATACTCTGCGTTACCCATTCACAACACCTGACAACAACATGCATGGCTATTTTTTTGTTGCAGTTTGGCCAGGGCCAGGTTTGAACCTTCTACCCTCGGTATATGGGGCCTGTGCCCTACTCACTGAGCCACAGGCGCCGCCCCCTGTGTCTTAGTCTTAAGAGGAGAGAGGAGGGGAAAGGTTTCATGTGTGGCTGTGTTAGTGCCCCAACACTTTATACATGTTATTCTCCAACTTAAAAGCATTGCATTAAAATTTTTGGTATGATTTATTGTATTATTCTCTATTTCTTCAAGTGACAAAATAAACAAAAGGATAGCATTTTTCCTTCATCTTTCCTTAGTGAAATCTCAGTTATCTGGCTTGGGGAGATTATGATTCTTTTTTTTTTCTGAGACAGAGTCTTCCTTTGTTGCCCTCAGTAGAGCGTTGTGGCGTCACAGTTCACAGTAACCTCAAACTCTTGGGCTGAAGTGATCTATCCTCTTGCCTCAGCCTCCCAAGTAGCTGGGACTACCAGCACCTGCTACAATGCCCAGCTGTTTTTAGAGATGGGATCTTGCTCTGGCTCAGGCTGGTCTTGAACTCTTGAGCTCAGGCAGTCCACCCACCTCGGCCTCCCAGAATGCTAGAATTGCAGGTGTGAGCTACTATGCCCAGGAGATTATGGTTCTTGTGCTGTTTGTGATGTTGGAACAGAAGGTACCATATTATCTCTTACGATTCTGGTCAGGTAAGTAGTATTCCCTCAGGAAGGCAGTTACAAAGTCCTGTCCACACACAAGGGTAGGAAACAGACTAATTTTTAATTTTTTTGAGACAGAATCTCACTTTGTTGCCCTTGGTAGAGTGCCTTGACATCGTAGCTCACAGCAACCTCAATCTCTTGTGGTTAAGCGATTCTCCTGCCTCTGCCTCCCAAGTAGCTTTGACTACAGGTGCCCACCACATTGCCCAGCTATTTTTAGAGACTGGGGTCTTGCTCTGCCTCAGGCTGGTCTCGAACTCGTCAGCTCAGGCAATCTACCCACCTCAGCCTCCCAGAGTGCTAGGATTACAGGCATGAGCCACCGTGCCTAGCCTTAACTTTTTTTTTTTTTGTAGAGACAGAGTCTTACTTTATCACCCTTGGCAGAATGCTGTGGCATCACACAGCTCATAGCAACCTCCAACTCCTGGGCTTAGGCGATTCTCTTGCCTCAACCTCCCAAGCAGCTAGGACTATAGGCACCCACCACAATGCCTGGATTTTTTTTTTGTTGTTGTTGCAATTTGGCCAGGGTTTGAACTCACCACCCTTGGTATATGGGGCTGGCATCCTACCCACTGAGCCATAGGCACTGCCCAGGCTTAACTTTTTTTTTGTGGCTGGGGCTGGGTTTGAACCCGCCACCTCCAGCATATGGGGCCGGCGCCCCACCCTTTTGAGCCACAGGGGCCTCCTGCCTTAACTTTAAAAAAATATATAAGTAGGAGTATACTCTAAAGTAACAATAAAAATATAGTAAATACAGAAACCAGTAGCATAGTTATTTATTATTTTCTTGTATTATGTACTGTACATAATCATATGGGCTGTACTTTGATGGGACTGGCAGAGCAGTAGATTTGTTTACACTAACATCACCACACACGTAAGTAATGCCCTACGAAATTATGACAGCTACAACATCTTTAGGGGAGAGGACTTTTTCAGCTCTGATTAATTTCATGGGCCATTTATATGTGGTCGTTTATTGACCAAAATGTTATGAAACAGTTCTTCGAAGTAGCTGGTATTATTTTCTTTACACAGTGAAGTAGTTGAAACCAAGGATCACTCAGTAGTTTCTGTTTGTGAGATCAAGTTTTCTACCTCCAAATACAATGTTCTTTTGGCCACTAGATTAGCAGTCATTAAGAAGGATGATAAACCCAATTTATCACTAGTCTTTGAACAGGGATAAACAACTTATTGTTATCACAACTAAGTAAACTTCTTTCTGCATACACACTTCTAAATGCAGACTGCTTTCATTAACCCTTAAGAAGTAAGGAATCCTTTTATATCTGTTGTAATGTTAAAGAAAACTGAGGACTCTGCCTGCTCTCCCATTTCACTACTGCATCCCAAAGCCTGCGAGATGGAGAGGAGAGTGCAGAAACTCAGTCTCAGAATTTGTTGAGTGACAAGTTTTGCATATTCTTGTGTCATAAGCATAGAAAGCTAGTGGCAGATTCTCTAAGATAAGTCTACCATGGAATTTTAGTCACTTGTAAGGGAGTAAGTGTAAATTTCTGCTAGGTAACCTATGACTAGTTCAGCTCACCAACTTGTACTTGCTTTTTAATGTTTCTGCCTTCATTTGTTTGAAACGGACACTATTTTTTTTTTTTTTTTGAGACAGAGTCTCATTACGTCGCCCTGGGCAGAGTATGGTGGCATCACAGCTCACAGCAACCTCAAACTCTTGGGCTGAAACGATTCTCTTGCCTCAGCCTCCCAAGTAGCTGGGACAACAGCCATCTGCCACAATGCCCGGCTATTTTGTTGTTGTGGTTGTCATTGTTGTTTGGCAGGCTGGGCCTGGGTTCAAACCCAGGAGCCCTGTTGCATGTGGCCAGCGCCCTAGCCACTGAGCTATGGGCGCCGAGCCAAAACTCACACATTTTGAAGTAAAATTAGACCTGATAAAGAATGTTTTTAAATTGCATTTAGAAAAAATATTTTTTTCCTTATTAAAAAAGTAAAACATTGGGCAGTGCCTGTGGCTCAGTGGGTAGGGCGCTAGCCCCATATACTGAGGGTGGCGAGTTCAAACCCACCCCTGGCCAAACTGAACAAAAAATGGCCAGGCATTGTGGTGGGCACCTGTAGTCCCAGCTACTTGGGAGGCTGAGGCAGGAGAATTGCCTAAGCCCAGGAGTTGGAGGTTGCTGTGAGCTGTGACGTCACAGCATTCTACCAAAGGGTGATAAAGTGAGACTTGATCTCTACAAAAAAAAAAAAAAAAGTAAACCATTGTGTGTTTCTCATAGATCATTAACTTCTCAAGCTATTGAGAATTTCTTAAGGACTTTGAAATGGTTCTTGAATTCTGTTTTGTTTTTTTTTCTGAGACAGAGCCTCAAGCTCTCACCCTGGGTAGAGTGCTGTGGCATCACAGCTCACAGCAACTTCCAACTCCTGGGTCAAGCAATTCTTCTACCACCATCACCCAAATTGGGGGGATTAAAAGCACCCGCCCCAACCCCGGGCTTTTTTTTTTTTTTTTTTTTTTTTGGTTGCAGTCATCATTGCTGTTTGGCGGACCCAGGCTGGATTCCAACCTGCTAGCTAAGGTGTATGTGGCTGGTGCCTTAGTCGCTTGAGCCACAGGTGCAGAGCCGGTTCTTGAATTCTTGTTTTATTTTTATTTTTTTATTTTTGAGACAGAATCTTACTCAGTTGCCCTGGAGTTAAGTGCCGTGGAGTCGTAGCATACAGCAACCTCCAACTCTTGAGCTCAAGTGATCCCCTGGCCTCAGCCTCTTGAGTCACTGGGACTATAGGCTCCCACTACAACACTGGCTAGTTTATTTATTTATTTTTTTTTGAGACAGAGTCTCACTTTGTCCCCCTTATTAGAGTGCTATGGTGTCACAGCTTATAGCAACCTCAAACTCTTGGGCTTAAGAGATTCTCTTACCTCAGCCTCCAGGGTAACTGGGACTACAGGCGCCTGCCTCAACACCTGGCTGTGGGATCTCGCTCTGTCTCAGGCTGGTCTCTAGCCTGTGAGCTCAGGCAGTCCACCTGCCTCCGCATCCCAGAGTGCTAGGATTACAAGCCTGAGCCACTTTGAGCTGCTGGGTGCTACTATTTGAACATAACCCCTCATTGTTTCCTTGTTCAACTCTTGCGAGAAAACATGAAGCAGGGCATGCTTCTGTAGTCAGCAGCACTCTGGAGGCTGAGGCAGCGGGATTCCATGAGTCCAGGAGTCCTAGTCCTTTTGGGGCAACATAACAAGACGCTATCTTTATATATAAAAAAGTGTCAGACCTTTAGTTTCCTTTCCCTAGATTGGATAAGGCAGACAAAGAGATCTTACCAGAAGGTGTTGCCCCTGGTGTTTACTCCAGTAATGTAAATTTCTGTACAAAATGCAAGTCTATCTTATAGAACAGTGGTTCTCAACCTCCCTAATGCCTCCTATTGCCACGACCCTTTAGTAGTTCCTCATGTTGTGGTGACCCCCAACCATAAAATTATTTTCATTGCTATTTCATAACTGTAATTTTGTTGCTGTTATGACTCATACTGTAAATATCTGATATGCAGGATGTATTTTCATTGTTACAAAGGGGATGCGCCCCATAGGTTGAGAACTGCTGGTATAGAAGGACTTTTCAGAGCTATTCCTCTGTCTGCAGCCCCTTTGAATAGCCATTTCAGAATATGCCAAAGACGTGGATTTTTGGGGTGTCATTTTTAAGGTTAAATGTATATGACTAATGTGCTCCAAATAGTTCACACATCTTAAGTTACTATTTAATGTTTAACTTTATAAAGGATACAAAAACCCTGAGTTATCATGGCTATATTTAAATGAACTCTGTGAAAGTCTTTCTTTCCCCTGATCTGTTGGCTTGAAATCTGACTTGAAGATAAAGTTGTTCTTTTTGATAAACAGAGAAAGACGTGGAATTTTGCATTGTAACGGGCTACTAGATCAATGCAATCTTGCAAATGCAAGTCTGCAATCCTTTATCTGTAATTTTTAAATCCCCAAAGGTCTGAATTCCCCCCTGTGTTTATGATATATTCATTTGGAAGCAAAGCCTTTTTTTTTTTTTGAGACAGAGTCTCGCTCTGTTGTCCCTGATAGAGTACAGTGGTGTCATGATAGCTTACTGCTCCTGAGCTCAGGCTGTCCTGCCTTGGCCTCCCAGAGTGCTAGGATTGTAGTCCTGTAGGCATGAGCCACCTCACCTGGCCTGCAAAGCTTATTTTGAACTGATGTGTGGCTACTCATAGTCTACCACACAGTATAAATATTTATATGTTAAGTTGTAGAAATATGCTTGGTTATGTAGTTGATATGCTTGCTTATCTCAAACCTCATTGTAGGTAGGACATACTGTGTTTCCCTGAAAATAAGACACTGTCTTATATTTATTTTTTCTCAAGAAGACACACTAGGACTTATTTTCAGGGGATGTCCTATATACAACAATCTACATTTATTCAAGTACAGTTAAGTCATCTTCTCCTGGAACCTGACAGAGGGACCCGACCTTGTCGGTGGGGCTGGCGCTAGTGATGCGTGAACTCCTTTCCCCTAGCCATTCGCACATGGGCAATAGGATGCCTGCAACCATGGTTACCACACGCGCACCCGCACAAGTGCAAACAGCTGGGAGAAAGGAGCTGTGGCAGATGAAAGGTATTCCAGTCTTCCTTCCGCTCCGCACTGAAATACAGGAATCTGCATAGCCATGCCCATCACTAGGTCTTATTATTATTATTTTTTATTGAATGGTAACTATGTACATTAATGCACTTCTGGGGTACAGTGTGGGGTTTTCACACACAATCTGAAATACTTCCATCAAACTGGTCAACACAGCCTTCATATCATTTTCTCAGTTATTGTTTTAAAACGTTCACATTCTACTCTAAGAAAGATTCATGGGGTGGCACCTGTGGCTCAAAGGGGTAGGGCACCAGCCCTATATGCCGGAGGTGGCAGGTTCAAACCCAGCCCCGGCCAAAAACTGCAAAAAAAAAAAAAAAGAAAGATTCACTTATACCCCTAAGATAAACCTCAGAAGTGATCCCTCCAATCCCCAGCCTCCACCCATTCCTCCCCCTTCCTCCTTCTCCCTCCCCCTCCCCATATTCTTAGGCTATTTGGTTATAGCTTTCATATAAAAGGTATAAATTAGTTTCATAATAGGGATTTGTACATTGGATACTTTTTCCTCCATTCTTGTGATATTTTGCTCAGAAGAACATTCTCCAGCTCCATCCATGTGAACATGAAGGATGTAAAGTCTCCATCCTTCTTAATGGCTGCATAGTATTCCATAGTGTACATATACCACAGTTTGTTGATCCATTCATGGATCAATGGGCACTTGGACTTCTTCCATGACCTGGCAATTATGAATTGGGTTGCAGTAAAAATTCTGATACAAATATCTTTGTTATAATGCAATTTTTGGTTATCTGGGCATATACCTAATAAAGGAATTGCAGGGTCAAATGGAAGGTCTATTTTTAGTTCTGTAAGTGTTCTCCAGATGTCTTTCCAAAAGGAACGTATTAGTTTACATTCCCACCAGCAGTGTAGGAGTGTTCCCTTTTCTCCACATCCACGCCAGCATCTCTGGTTTTGGGATTTTGTGATATGGGCTAATCTCACTTGAGTTAGATGATATCTCAAAGTAGTTTTGATTTGCATTTCTCTGATGATTAAGGATGGTGAGCATTTTTTCATATATCTGTAGGCCGTACGCCGATCTTCTTTAGAGAAATTTCTCTTCAAGTCCCTTGCCCACCCTGAGATGGGAT
>CAUYQV010005595.1:0-61421 GCA_963574575.1 Galagoides demidoff
TGAATAGTCTATAAGGGGTGTTCCTGCTTTTTCTTAAAGGGCAGCCCAGGCTCTGAGCTTGAATGAATAAAACTCCTCGTGCCTTTGCAGCGATGTTCGGACTCTCAGAGTGGTGCTTGAATTGAGTCTGGGGGTTAACACTAGGAGTGCCAAAGCCAAACGGAACTTGGAGACTAGTCCAAGACCTTTGTATTATAAATGAAGCAGTCATTCCTCTCCACCCTGTAGTTCCCAATCCGTATACTTTATTATCTCAAATCCCTGAAAAAGCTACCTGTTTCAGGAGGTGCCTGTGGCTCAAAGGAGTAAGGCACCGGCACCATATGCCAGAGGTGGTGGGTGGGTTCAAACCAAGCCCCAGCCAAAAACTGCCAAAAAAAAAAAAAAACTACCTGTTTCACAGTCCTAGACTTAAAAGATGCTTTTTTCTGCATTCCTCTTCATGAGAATTCCCAACCTTTTTGCTTTTGAAGACTCCTCTGACTCCGACACATAGACTGTGTTCCCTCAGGGGTTTAGAGACAGCCCTCACTTGTTTGGACAAGCTTTAGCCCAAGACTTGAGCCATTTCTCATATCCTACAGCGACTCTTATTCAGTATGTAGATGACATAGGAATGCCATAAAGCTACCCAAGCTCTATTAAACTTTCTAGCTGATTGTGGTTACAAAGTGTCCAGGGCTAAAGCCCAATTATGTGTGTCTGAAGTGCACTATTTGGGTCTCCAGCTTTCACAGGGGAAGAGATCTTTGGGCAAAGAAAGAATAGAACCAACACTTGCTCACCCTAAACCTCCAACTCCCAGATAGCTTCAAGGCTTCTTAGGAATTATAGGCTTTTGCAGACTCTGGATTCCTGGATATAGTCAAATAGCTAGACCACTCTATTCTTTAATTTAAAAAAAGAGTGCCTGCTCACTCTAGAATGGGAACCAGAAACAGATAAGGCATTCCAATACCTGAAAAATGTTCTTTTACAGGCTCCTGCTTTGAGTCTTCCTACTGGACAACAATTTAATCTGTGTATTACACAGTGGACTGGAATTGCTGTAGGAGTTTTGACTCAATACCGAGGTCCAGTTTTACAACCTGTAGCTTAGCTTAGTAAAGAAATTGACACCAAGGGATGGCTGCCCTTTCTACAGGTTGTAGCAGCCGTAGCCCTCTTAACCCCAGAAGCAACTAGGCTAACTTTGGGAAGAGACCTAATTATTTATGCTTCTCATGATCTTACTGGCCTTTGAAATTCAAAAAACAATCTTTGGCTGTCAGAGAACTGCCTTCTTAAATATCAAGCCCTGTTACTAGAAGTCATAGTGCTATAATTACACACCTGTGCCACTTTGAATCTTGGCACTTCCCTCCCTGAATCCACTGAGGAAATAGGACATGATTGCCAACAAATTATAGCACAGATCTATGCAGCTAGAGAGGACTTACAAGAAACTCCTCTGCCCAGTCTAGACATGGTTTTGTATACCATGGAACACAAAGAAAGATGGAATTTCTTTCGTAGAATGAGGAACTCGCAGAGCAGGTTCTGCTGTAGTTACTCAGTATGCTGTAATTGAGAGTGGGTCTCTCCCCTCAGGAACCAGTGTGCAATTAGCTAAGCTAATACTTTTAACCTGCACTGTAGAAAGTGGGAGAGACAAACGAATCAATACATACACTGACTCAAAATATGCTTTCCTCATTTTACATGCCCATGCTGCTATTTGAAAGGAAAGATAATACCTAACTTCCAATGGCTCCCCCATAAAATATCATCATGAAGTAGACAGGTATAATAAGCTGCTCATGCTCCACAAGAAGTAGCAGTTATTCGTTGTAAGGGACACCAAAAAACCTTAGATGATATTTCCTAAGGTAACTGACTTGATGATAAAGAGGCTAAAATAGCAGCACAGAAGGGGAAAATTCCCCTTGGGGCACCCCTCATTTGGGAGGGATCACTTGAGAATCATGCACCTCAATATACCCAAAAGGAAAAGGAATGGAATTTATCCAGAGACTATTCACTACTTCCATCAGGCTGGCTATGAAATAGAAGTTGACTTCTGCTATTACCTGCTGCAAGTCAATGGAATTTTCATCAGGACTTTCATTTTGATACTGAAAGTACCTATCAAATAGCTAAAGCTCTCTTTATACAAAAACAAGGTAAATATCCAGGTGAAAATTGGCAAACAGATTTGACTCATCTCCCTCAGGTACAGGTTATACAATATTTGTGGATACTTTTACTAATTGGGTTGAGCATTCCCTCACAGGACAGAAAAGGTCCAGGAAGTTGTAAAGGCTTTGTACATGAGATTGTCCCCAGGTTTGGACTCCCTCAGAGTTACCGAAGTGATAATGGGTCGTCCTTCAAAACAGCTGTTACACAGGGAATATCAAAAGCCCAGGCATAAAATATCATCTACACTGTTCTTAGAGGCCCCAGTCCTGTGGGAAAGTAAAAAAAAAAAAAAATGAATGATAAAATCAAAGGAGAGTTACAAAAAACTAACTCAAGAGACTCATCTCCCTTGGACTAAATTACTTTCCATTATTCTCCTTAAAATAAGACATTTACCTCAGAAACTCGGTTGTAGCCCAGTTGAATTATTATGTGGGAAGACCCTTTTTAACTAATGATTTGTTATTAAATCAAGCAACTATAGAATTAGTAAAGCATATTGCTTCTTTAGCTAAATTTCAACAAATCCTTAAAAATCTCCCAACTACATTTTCACATTAAACACTAAAGGAACTTTTCCTTCCTAGATGTCTAGCTATGATCAAAAATCTTCCCTCCAATTCACCTTCCCTAACCCCAATTTGGGAAAGTCCCTTTTCTGTTATCTTGTTCTCTTCTACAGCTGTTAAAGTTATAGGAATAGATTTCTGGGTACATCATTCACAAGAAAAATCCTGGAACTCACCACCTCCTACAGAAGCAGACCATGAAGAGCATCAACCACAGTCCACCTACACCTGTGAAACTAAAGATATTTTGAAGTCATTATTTAAAAGACAATGAGGAAAGTGTTAATACATTTCTCTTTTAATATCACTGATTTGTTATTTACAACCTGACACCACTGACTGTGATTAACCCCCTCCTCTCACTGTTCTACACTTGCCTTTAAATGAGCTAATCAGATCTGTGTTTTCTAGAAAAGATGTCATCAAGCCACAAACAGTATAGAATGTTCCAGTCTAAGACCTGATTCTACCGAAGATCTCTGGATCACTCTTCCTCCGGAGAAGCCCTGACTGCCCTCTTCTGTCATCACCCAATTCAATAGGAAGCAGTTAGATCTAGTCTCCACCCTTTTTCTCTAACAGTTAGAGTTTCTCTAGAACAGTAGAGTTTTCTCTAACAGTAGAGTTTTTACTCAGAGAAGGAGAATTGACACAGGGTGGGTACACCCTGGCTTGGTCAGCGCCAGCCACCCTGAAGGATCTGCCACACCTTCTGTATCTCTGCCCTGGGGTGTTGGTCCAGCTGATAAGGGGAAGTGAGAACTGGAGAACCAAGTGTGGCAGAAAGGGTGAGCATGGTGGAAGCCCGGGGTCCCTAGTTAGTTGAAGGAGATCATGGCACAGCCCACGTTGTTGCCAGTGCCACCTTGAGATCCACCCTTGGACCTAGAGAGCCCTCCTCTGGCTGCACTACTTTCCTGTGAGCATTTCACAGGCCTGAGGGTGATACAGGGTTCCCCCATTCAGAGATGAACAGGAACCGTTCATTTCCTAGGCCTGGACAATTTCATGAATGTTCTGTATCCATTCATTAATGTGTTCATTCACCTTGCCCCTCGTGAAGGGGACTGTATCCATTCATTTGTTACCAAATCCTGGTCAAATGTCACTACAAAGGACCCTCACACTATATATACCCCTAGACAAAGAACCCAGGCAGAGAGGCGATTTTTCCAACTCAGGATTTTCACTCTGCCAGAAGCTCAGGTGCTTTCTCTGTACTCTTCTCTGTAAAATAAATCCTGTCTTTCCACTGATCTGTGGTCTGTGAATTCATGCTTTGAATCCCGAAGACCAAGGACCTACTGAAGAAGAGGTTCCGGTAATACCGCCCTCCCTCCCTTCCTTCTTTCTTTCTCTCCTACAGGCTCTCACTTTGTTGCCTAGGCTGGAGAGCAAATAGCATCACTACAACCTCAAACTCCTGGGCTCAAACAATCCTCCTACCTTAGCCTCCCAAGAAGCTGGGACTATAGGCTTTTGCCACAATGCCACGCTAATTTTTTTTGTTTGTTTGTTTTTTGGTAGATACCAGGTCTCCCTATTTTGCCCAGGCTGGTCTCTAAGTCCTGGCTTCAAGCAATCCTCCTGCCTCTGCCTCCCAAAGTGCTGGGATTACACGTGTGAGCCACTGCACCCAGGCTCAGAGCTTCATAACTGGAGTGTAGAGTGTGGTGGGAATTACTTTAGTGTGTCTTGGAAATGTTACAATTGTCTAAGTATAGCATGATATAAAATGCTTAGGACAAATATCACATGTACCCCATAAATATGTACAAACATTTTTTATCAATTTAAATGATAGAAGAAATCCATTGTATCAGAAAAAGATAACAAATAATTATCAGTCTTTGAGACTTTGAGAACATTAGCCTATTTTATTTGTGGTTTGTAGGTCAAAATATACTTTAAATAGATGACACAGGAACTCCAAAGCTGGGATGGTAGCAAATCTATGCCTCATGACACCTATGGGGCAAAATCAAAAACCACAAATACAAAACCGCACTGGGACACACACTCTCAGCCCATGTAACAAAGGGTTATCACAGAAAATTGTCTATTAGATATGAGTTCAGCATGAAAAATTATACAACAAATAAGAAAATCATCCACCGTGGTGAAAAGTCATCTAATAGAACAAATGGCAGGATCAGACTCTCAAGAACAGCATTATGGAAACTACAAAAAAAGTATATTTTATTTATTTTTTAATTTTTTTATTGTTGGGGATTCATGGAGGGTACAAGAAGCCAGGTTACACCGATTACATTTGTTAGGTAAAGCCCCTCTTACAATTGTGTCCTGCCCTCAAGAGGAGTGTCACACATGGAGACCTCCCACCTCGCCCTGCTCTTCCTTTTCCCCACCTCCCTCCTATTTTAATATTTTAAAATATTAAGGATATACAAATAAAGTGTGTAATGTAAAAATAAACATCACTATATTAAAAGAAGGAAATCTCAAATAAGTTGAATTTTTTAAAATGAAAAATACAGCAATTATAGCAAAAATAAAAGTGGATTATATAAGTAACAAATTGGACACAGAATTTAAGGAAAGGAAAACATATTCTATTTTTAAGTAATTGACAAAATTCATGGGGCAGCGCCTGTGGCTCAAAGGAGTAGGGCACTGGCCCCATATGCCTTAGGTGGCGGGTTCAAACCCAGCCCTGGCCAATAACTACAAAAAAAAGACAAAATTCATTACTAAGATAATAAATAAATCGAAGGTATTAAAAACATTAAGAGACATGGGGAACTCAATTAGTAGATACAGTATACATCTCATAGGAATTCTAGAAGGAGTAAAGACAAAGATGAAGTAAAGACAATAATTTGAAGGTATATAACCGAGATATTACCAGAATTCAATATGACATGCATGTTCACATTTGGGAGTCACAAAAAATGTCTTTTTTAAATTTAATTTTATTTTATTGAGTCAAATACACATAGATCATGACTACATTCACGCATACGTGAGGTACCACAAAAGAGCTATAGTAGAGAGCCACAGCAAAGTTATATATTAGAGATAAGCTATAATTAAAATGCAGAACGCCAAAGGCGGAGATTATAAAAGCAATCAGAAGAAAAAGGAGTGACGATTGAACTTACAGTAGACTTCTCAATGGCACAAACAGAATTCCATCATTCATTCAGTAGCTACTATATACTGATTTCCTACTATGTGCCCCGCACTGCTCTAGATTATGGGAACGCAGGAGTGAACAAAACTGACAAAAAGTGCAGGTCTGCATGGAAATTACATTCTAATGGGAAAAGACAGGCAATAAATAAGCAATACAAAGGATGCTGATGATAGTAAGTGCTAATTAAGGAGACAGGAAGTACTGTGGCAGTGTGGTGGAAACATGCAGTTTAAATAGATGGGTAAAGAAGGTCTCACTGGAAAGGTGACATTTGAACAGAGACCTGAAGAAATGGGGCTGATGATTAAAAATAAATGTTAATATATAATTCCAGACTCATCTAAATCATAAATCAAGAGTAAGAACTAAATAAAAGAAATCCCAGTAAATATTAGAAGTGTTTACCACTGATAATGTATTTTAAAAATTGGCAATTATAGCCCAGAAAGAAGGAGAGAAGAGGAGGGCGAGTGGAAGGGAGGGGGATGGGCAGGGGGAGGGTAATCAGTGGGACCTCACCTACTGTGGGTATTGTAAGTGTACATGTCAAATATATTGACAGTAGAGTATATATGCCTAAACACTACAATTAAATAAGTGAGGTGAATGCTATGGTTTGATGTAAACTTTCCAAATTATATATAAAATCAGCACATTGTACCCCATAAATGCAGTAATGTACCCAGTTATGATCTAATAAAAATATTGGTAAAATATGTATTTTAGAAAGGCAGAAAATGGAGATGTAAATAAAACATAAGAAACTGAACCTACAGATACCTCAGATAAATATTTCCTATATAAAATAATAAATCAATAGTTCTAATAATATTATATACTACTTTGTGAGTATTAAGTAGAGATAAAATCACTAAGGAATAACATACAAGAAGGAAGATTATTGTAATGTCTTTTATTTTGGGAAGAAGTTTAGGCATATTTGGGCATCCGTGTAACTACTAAGAGGAACAGAATGTATAACTTCCAAATTTATAGGAAGAATAGGGAAAGCAAAAGAATATGATTAACACAGGATAGGTCAGGAAAAGAGAAGGGGAAAAATGAAAAAAAAAATACAAGGTCTGTACAATGATGTAGAAATGAATCAAAATATATCAGTAATTACATCACGTATGAATGGACCAAATTTGCTCATTCAAAGTCAGATTCTCATATTGATTTTAAAAAATACAGTTTTATTCTGTTAATAAAGGGTACTCCCAAAAATATGTGAGAGCAATATTGAAAGATATGAAAAAAAAACCCAGCAAATGGTAAACAAACATATGTTGGATGTCTACGTTAATATTAGACCAAGTAAACCTCAGAGCAGGTGGCATTATTAGAATTTACATTGAGGACACTGAAAATTATTAAGAAAACATGTCAGAAACTACAGCAACAATGAACTTGGACATAGCCAAGGTCATACTCCAAAGTATGAAGCAAAAATTGACAAGATAGAAAGGATAAACTTACATTATATATGTGTGTTAATCTTCATTTCTTTCAATGTTGTACATATATATGCATATATATGTATACATATACATATATACATATACATATACATCTTAATTTCTTTCAGTGTTGTATATACAAGTATGCACATATATACATTCCAATTGTATATACGTATTTATGTGTGTATATACGTATATATGTTAATATATACAACACTGAAAGAAATTAAGATTAACACACATTTATTTATATATGTAGATTTTTAGAAAAACACATATGACATGTTTCTTTCTGTATCCATACATAGAATTTGACTTATAAATTCAGAATCACACATTCTCTTCGAGCACACATAGAACATTTATGAAAATTGAACATAGATGGGTGCTAAAAGCAGATCTCAACATGGTACAAAATAGTGATATGATACAGGTGAGATTCTCTGAGCACCATAGAACATAATTATCAATAAAGGGAAAAAAGGTACCCCCCCCCAAAGAAAGCCTGCATATTTGGGAGTTTTAGAAACCACTTTCAAACATTTCAGGGACCAAAGAATGTATCATAATAGTATCATAAGTGCTTATAACTGAATTGAAATTAAAGGTATAAAAAAATTCCCATATAGCTATGAGGGAATATGTCTATACCACCATATAATATTCAGGAATTTTGAAATATATTCTTTTAATTTTAATTCTATTTTAAGTGTTTATAACATCATATATCCTACGTATTCTTATATGTATATTTTAATTTGCTTGTACTCTCTTCTTTGACACATGAAATACTTAGGGGTATGTCAGTTACTTTTCAAATATTTGGGATTTTCTGAGTCTTATATTATTATAGGTTTCTAATTCCATTACATTAGGAAAACACATGATATTCTGTATGGTTTCAAGCCTTATGAATTTACTATGACTTTTAGGGCCAGTCATATTGTCTATATTTAATGAACATTCCATTTGTACGTGTAAAGAATGTGCTTTTCAGTTTTATCATGTAATGTGTAAATATCAATGAAGTTACGATAGTTGATAGCGTTTTTAGTTCTTCTATGATATTATTCATCACTGGACTACTTATATCAATTAAAGAGAGAGGGTGAGAAATCTACAACAAAATTTTAGGGTTTGTTTATGTCTCCTTTAATTTTGTCACTTTTTGCCTCTTATATTTTGAGGTCATCTTTAGAAATGTTCGCATTTATGTGCTTGCTTTATGAAAAATCTAGACCTTTTCCTCTATGGCTCGCTCCTTTCTTGGATTTTCCCTCCATTTTCCACTTAACTGCATTCACCCTAAATTCTGTCCTTAGATTTTTCAATCTAGTCAAAATTGTTCTTTTGAGACAAAAAATTAAAGACAGGAAATAGAATGAGTTTTATGTATGTACTAGTCAGGGGGAGTGATGCTAGCTACTGTCACAATGCTTACATCAAAGTTCCTTAACAAAGTAAGTGTTTATAAAAATATATACTAAAAAAAGAGTTTTTATTTCTCACTCATACGACCACACAATCAGTTTGAACAGCGGTCCTGCAAAAGGTGACTCTGAATCCAATCTTATTCCATTGTGTGGTTTTTACCATCTTGTAATTTCAATTTTGTAATGTCAGTGATTTTTCCTGTAGAAGAAGGAAAAAAATTTGCCTGTAGAATAAGTGTAGTACAACAAGAAAAGGTATTTGATCTTTGTCCCAAGGTCTTGGCATAAAAACGCTTATAATTTACTGAGTGATAGGAAGAGTTTATAGTTATTTATTGCCAGCCCTTTTAGATCACTACCTAGGTTTATGCTAATGAACTGATCCTTACCGTGGACCACTAGGTAGTTTAAGGTTAAGAGTTGAATACCAGGCTCGGCGCCTGTGGCTCAATCGACTAAGATGCCAGCCACGTACACCTAAGATGGCGGGTTCGAATCCCCAGCCCGGGCCCACCAAACAACATGATGGCTGCAACCAAAAAATGGCCGGGCGTTGTGGCAGGCGCCTGTGGTCCCAGCTACTTGGGAGGCAGAGGCAGGAGACTCACTTGAGCCCAGGAGTTGGAGGTTGCTATGAGCTGTGATGCCATGGCACTCTACCCAAGGGGATAGCTTGAGGCTCCGTCTCAAAAAAAAAGAAAATTTTACTGCCATACAATGCATGTCAATGATTCAAAATTCCTGCTCCCTGTGAGTGCACAGTCACAGTGGAACATTGTAGTTATCCAGAAAAATATTTAATGGTATATCAGTGTTGCATAAAGAGTTGTTTGTTTTTTTTTATGTTTTACTTATTTTATTTTGTTTTTTGACCAGGGCTGGGTTTGAACCCACCACCTCCAGCATACGGGGCTGGTGGCCTACCCTTTTGAGCCACAGGCACTGCCCTATTGCATAAAGAGTTTTATGGGTAAATGTTTCTTTTATTCTTGTTCTGTAATACTGTATTACTGCGTTTCTTTTAGGAATTATGTTTCCCAACATCAGTTTATTGTGTTTTGGGTTTTACCTATTTATCATAATTTTAAATAAGTATTTACAACTTTGTATATACACCTGAAAATAATGTAGGGTTTAATTTAAATGTGGATCAGGCATAGGTCTACCACAAATTATATATTTGTCTCTATAAATATTAAGCCAATTCATGGTTTATCTTGTATTACTCCTATTGGCGAAATGCCAATATTGTTTTACCCTGCATAGGTGAGTAATCATGGCAATAGTCTTAATTTCAACATGTGCTTATTGATGAACCTGTATTTCTTTTTTTTTTTTTTTTGGCAGGGGCTGGGTTTTGAACCCACCACCTCTGGCATATGGGCCAGCACCCTACTCCTTTGAGCCACAGACACTGCCCGTATTTTTTTTTTTTTTGCAGTTTTTTTTTTTTTGAACTTGTATTTTCTTTTAAAACTTTGGATTTGAAAGTAATTTTGGAAAGCTTTTTTTTTTGAGACAGAGCCTCAAGCTGTCCCCCTAGGTAGAGTGACATAGCATCACAGCTCACAGCAACCTCCAACTCCTGGGCTCAAGCAAGTCTCCTGCCTCCGCCTCCCAAGTAGCTGAGACCAGAGGCGCCCGCCACAAGGCCTGGCTATTTTTTGGTTGCAGCCTTCATTGTTGTTTGGTGGCCGGGGCTGGATTTGAACCTGCCACCTTAGGTGTATGTGGCTGGCGCCTCAGCCACTTGAGCCACAGGTGCCGAGCCTTGGAAAGCTTTTTAAATCTATCTTTTAATTATCACTTTTTAAATTTTTAATTATGATATAATATATAAATATAAAATTCACCACCTTTAAGAATGAAAAAACCACCAGCCTTTTTAATTATAAAGGTCAGTAGTGCTAAATATAGCCATAGTTTTATGCAAAGGGCCTCTAGAACTTTTACATGTTGCAGAACTAAAACTCAATACCCATTAAAAAGCTGCCTGTTTCACTCTCTTTCTAGACCTTGACAAAGACGTTTCTACTTTTCTGGTTTTTTGAGTTTGGTTCCTTAAAATATCTCATATAAGTGGACTTAGAAACTGTCACTTTGTTACTAATTTCAGTTAACATAATTCTCAAAGTTTGTCCTTATCATTGCCTGTGACTAGAGTTTCCTTTTTTTAAGTAGAATAATAATCTATTGTATGCACATACTATATTTTTGTTTCTTCTTTTAGCTTTTATGACTAATGCCACAATGAACAGGGGTATACAAATGTCAATTCCAGGCCCTATGCTGCATATTTTGGATACATACTCAGAAGTAGGATTGTTATATCATATGATAATTTTGAGGAACCTCCATACTGTTTATCATAGAGGATATATCATTTTTCTCATCAAGGGTACCAATTTCTCCAAATCCTCAACACCTTTATTTTTTCTGTGTTTTACTATGGTCATTTTAACACGTGTGTAGAAATCTTACTGTGATTTTTCTTCTCATTTTTTCTAAAGGTTAGTAATTTGAGCATCCTTTCAAATGTTTATTGCCCATTTATATACTTTTTTTTTTGATAAATATCACCCTAATCCTTATAAAAAAAAAAAAAGAAAAAGAAAAGGCATTGTCAACAATGGTGCCAGAATTGAATACACATATGAAAAAACAATCCTTTGGAATTGATTTTAGTATCATAAGGTTACTCCATCATAATAAGTGTTCATAAAATAATACTTACATTTTTTATTTTAATGTTTCCCCAATCATCATCCTGTTTCAAAGACAAATGAAAAACATTTAACCATCTCTGCACAATTTGAATATAATCTAATAATCAACTAATTTGAAGCTACTTCAAAATAGGATAAAATTTATTCTATATGCAGATTTAATTTATAATTACTATCAAAAAAAATTTTTAAACATGCACAGTCCTAAAACCACTATGTCTAACAATAACTTAAACTATATACAATAACACAACCTAAAAGATAGTAAACTTGCCAACACCAAGTACTAAAAAGTGCTTATAGTACATAAAACACTTTTAGCAAGTACGAATAAACACTTGACTGATGACAAATGACAGATCCTTTCTGCATGTCTGTAACCAGCAAAGCTAATTTATAACTAGCTCATATAACAAGAATAAACAGTAATTGATGAAATAAGGTCTACATCCAAACTAGGAGACTCTTGAGAATGCAAGTGCTATTAAAAATTATACCAGACCCTTGAGAATACAAGTGCTATTTTAAATCATACCGAAAGAGTAGATCAGGCTTCCCAAAGCAACTCTTAGTAATATTCAAAAATGCTTCCAATTCTAAGTTTCACAACTATGAAGCAATTAACAAAATTCAAGATTTTTTTTTACATGCCACACTTGGTCCACAGATTTTTTTTTTTAGAGACAGAGTCTCACTTTATCGCCATTGGTAGATTGCCATGGCATCACAGCTCACAGCAACCTCCAACTCTTGGGCTTAAGCGATTCTCTTCCCTCAGCCTCCCGAGTAGCTGGGACTACAGGCACTCACCACAATGCCCAGCTATTTTTTGTTGCAGTTTGGCCAGGGCCGAGTTCGAACACACCACCCTTGGAATATGGGGCTGGTGCTCTACTCACTGAGCCACAGGCACTGCCCAGTCCACAGATACTTTAACTAACTGCAGCTAAGCCTTCCTTTCACAGGATAAAGTCAGTTCCATATTACATTTTTTTTTTTTCTGGCCGGGGCTGGGTTTGAACCCGCCACCTCCAGCATATGGGGCCAGCGCCCTACTCCTCTGAGCCACAGGCACCGCCCAGTTCCATATTACTTTTTATAGAGGGTACCAGGTATTCAATATTCTTGTCCCCCCACCCCATTGGTTCCACTAATTCTCTCTTTGGACACTCTGCTTTAAGGTGAAACAATAACTTCCTAACAGCCCTTCTCAATGAAGGGCTATTAATGCGAATAATAACTATAAATGTGCCCTCAGATTACTTACCCAAGGTCACACAAAGCTGGAAACTGAACTCAGATCTACTTGTGACTTGTGAACTGCACACTTTTTTGGTGCCTCACTATTTTTACTTAAACCTTCTCTAGTGCTCAGCTTCCCCTTTATAAAATATGAATAAAACATACATTAGCAATCATGATTTCACTTAATTACCATTTTTCTTTTTTTCTTTCTTTCTTTCTTTTTTTTTTTAAAGAGACAGAGTCTCACTTTGTCGCCCTCAGTAGAGTGCCATAGCATCACAGCTCAGAGCAACCTCCAGCTCTTGGGATTAGGCAATTCTCTTGCCTTAGCCTCCAGAGTAGCTGGGACTACGGCATCTGCCACAACGCCCAGCTATTTTTTTGCTGCAGTTTGGCTGTGGCTGGGTTCAAACCCGCCACCCTTGATATAGAGCCAGCACCCTATTCACTATGCCACAGGTGCTGCCCAATTACCATTTTCTATAATTATTCACAGTATACTAGCACATAGTTTAGGACAAATCAAGTTATAAGTTCACTAAAGGCCAAAGACTCATACTGCAACCTTTGGGAATAAACAAGTTTTCTCACCAACATGTGTTTTACTGCCCAGCAGACAGGCAGTCCGTCTCTCTAAAACTAACTACAGCTTGTTAGCATTTCATATCTAACCACTAAAGAAAATACTTTTAAAATTATATTCATATACGCTGGACACCCATAGCTCAGTGGTTAGGGCCCTGGGCACATGCTCCAGGGCTGGTGGGTTCGAACCCAGCCCAGGCCTACTAAAAAAAAAAAAAAAAATAGCCAGGCATTGCAGCAGGCACCTACAGTCCCAGCTACTTGGGAGGCTGAGGCAAGAGAATCACTTGAGCCCAAGAATTTGAGGTTGCTGTAAGCTGTGACGCTACAGCACTCTATTGAGGGCGACAAAGTGAGACTCTGTCTCAATTTTAAAAAAAATTATATTCATATAGTATTATAAACACTAAGGTAAAATAACTTCACATATTTCTGTGACTCCTCATCAATGATGATGATAGGCATGGACTCAACTATAGTTATCCCAAAGGAAGTAAAATTTTTAAAAAATTAGGATTCCTCTACTTTTTAAACAAAAGATTTTTGTCTCCCATCTCCAGATAGAAGTTAAAATGTTAGATAATAATTATCTTAAGAGAAAGGGTATCTTCTTTCATGAGTAAAATGCAATAAAAGACAAAAGGAAAAACTTAACAGTTATTCAGTATTCCAGAACCAGAGCTTTGGTAAAGATGTTAAAGGGCTTTGAATTTCAACATTCAAATGTGTGTAAAAAAATACATTCTATAGTCTTTTTTTTTTAATTAAAAAACAAATCCACCTATCTTGTTCCGTATTTTTAAAAAGAGATAAAATTTTCCCTCCCTTTAACAGAAGATCACTAGAGAAATACATATAGATTTTATATTAGACTTAAAAAATAAATATTTTTTCATACATCCTTATAGGAAAAAAAGTTCAAACAATACAGATAACTATAATATGTCCCATTTTCCTGATCCCCAGACACATCTACTGATACCACACATTTCAAAGGAAAATTTTAAATGATGCTTTTATAGTATTCTATAGTGTTATCAAATAACTATAATGTTCTCCCCTTCTGCTAACATGAAAAAGAGTTTTAATCTCATATACTCTCACCATATGAAAAATACCTCAAAATGCTGCATAACACTAAACACATTATCTGATGTTAATTCACTAATAACATAGCACTGTCAAATGAAAATATGGCTGTATTTTACCTTCAAAGTTCCTCCTTTCACCATAACTTTCTGTCTGGATGGCTGGACTCCAGTCAGTGCAAAAAGCTGAGCCTTGAACACCATTGGAGGTTCATCGGTATTTAATTCTACACCTTCAAATTTCTCCTTTCCCCATTTTACAGTAACTGCAAAAAAAATCACAATTTATTGTCATTTATAAGATAACAAAACCTAAGATTCAGAAGACCCTTAGAGGATCAGCTATTAGACTAGTTCTCGAGAGTCCAAGTGTGTCATTCATCTCTCCATGCCCACAATACCTAATCAATGTTGACATACATGTAGTAGGCCTGGAATAAGATTTTAATCAATCTAATCTAACTTCTCTCACTTGATAAATAAGGAAATGAGGCTTTAAAAAAGTTGATCCAGGCCAGGCACAGCGACTCACACCTATAATCCTAGTATTCTGGGAGACTGAGGCAGGCAGATTGCTTGAGCTCACGAGTTCGAGACCAGCCTAAGCAAAAAAGCAAGACCTTGTCTCTACTAAAAATAGAAAAACTGAAGCAAGAGATGACAGCACAGCCCTCTGCCCTCAACAACAGCTTGAGACTCTTGCCTCACATAAAAACAAGTTGATCTGTTAATGTCACAAAACTGGTTTGTAAATATCCAAGCCTTCTGCATCTTACTGCAACAATTTCTGCAATATGATGATCACGCCAAACTATTTCCCAGAATATGGTTCACAACGTTCACAACATATTTAATTATTTTATTCACTTATAGAGTCTCACTCTGTCACCCTGGCTAGAATGTTAGGGTGTCATCATAGCTCACAGCAACCTCAAACTCTTGGGCTCAAGATATCCTCTTGGCCCAGCCTCCTGAGTAGGTAGGACTACTACCGTGATGCCCAGCTAGTTTTTCTACTACTTAGTAGAGAGGTCTGTTTTTTTTGTTTGTTTTTTTTTTTTTTTGAGACAGAGCCTCAAACTGTCCCCCTGGGTAGAATGCCGTGGCATCACAGCTCACAGCAACCTCCAACTCCTGGGCTCAAGTGAGTCTCCTGCCTCCGCTTCCCAAGTAGCAGGGACTACAGGTGCTTGCCACAACGCCTGGCCATTTTGTTTTTTGGTTGCAGCCGGGCTGGATTCGAACCCGCCACCTTAGGTGTATGTGGCTGGCGCCTCAGCCACTTGAGCCACAGGTGCAGAGCCAGTAGTGTGGTCTTGCACTTGCTTTTAAAGCAATCCTCTCTCCTCAGCCTCCCAAAGGTATGAGCTACCAAGAGAAGCCCACAATGAGTGTAATTAAAGAATCTTTCAAATCAGTACAAGCTACTGGAAGAAGAGAGGGGGAGAAAAGTCAGAAACACAGTTTAAGAAAAGAAAAAAAATTCTCTGAATGCCCAGGAGCAGTGGCTCATACCCATAATTCAAACACTTTGGAAGGCTGAAACAGGAAGATAGAAGGCAGGAGTTTGAGATTAGCCTAGACAACATGACGGGATCCTGTCTCTATAAAAATAAAGAAATGAAATTTTAAAATTCTTGAAAAAATGAACAGGTGAAGGAATACAGATTTGAATCATTAGAGTATGGGAGAATTGTAAAGTTGTCATGCCTGAACAAGAGTTGCTCTAACATTAAGAAGACTCCAAAAGTATAGCTAAATCACTGAAAAAACATAGAAATCTACCCTTTCCTCAGATGCCATCAAAGCACTCATTCCTTCCAAGGATGAGAGAACCCACATGAGGCTCACTTCCTCAGGCAACTAGTACCACACCCACGGGTGCCAGCAATGTACTTGCCTGCACCATGACCTCTGTCTCTGAGTTTGGCTGCGTCTGTCTGCTTGGCCCTCATTCTATAAGAGGGTGAGGTGACCATCAGAGAGGAGAAGATCAATGCCCTCGTTAAAGCAGCTGGTGTAAATGTTGAACCCTTTTGGCCTGGCTTGTTCACAAAGGCCCTGGCCAATGTCAACATCAGGAGCCTCATCTGCAATATTGGAGCTGATGGACCTACTCCAGCAGCTGGTGCTGCCCCAGCAGGACATCCTGCCCCTCCACTGCTACTGCAAAGGACCTGGGGAGTCTGATGGGAACACAGACTTTGGTCTTTTTGACTAAACCTCTTTTACAACACAGTCAATAAAAAGTTGAACTCTTAAAATATACAAATAGAAATTCTACTTCACAGTCATTAGGATAGCTATTGTAAAAAAAAAAAAAGTTAACAGAAAATAATGAGTGTTGGTAAAGATGCAGAGAAATTGGAACATTCTGTATACTTGCTAGTGGGTATGTAAAATGTTACAGCCATTGTGGAAAACAATATGGTATTTCCTCAAAAAACTAAACATAGAATTATCATATAATCCAGCAAATCCACTTCTGAGTATATACCCTAAAGAACTGAAAGCAGAGACTCAGCGCCCGTGTGGTGGCTCACACCTGTAATCCTAGCACTCTGGGAACCTGAGGCAAGTGAATGGGCTGAGCTCAGGAGCTCAAGACCAGCCTGAGCAAGAGTGAGACACCGTCTCTGAAAATAGCCAGGCATCATGGCGGGCACCTATAGTCCCAGCTACTCGGGAGACTGAGGCAAGAGAATCACTTGAGCCCAGAATTTTGAGGTTACTGTGAGCCATGACACCATAGCACTCTACCAAGGGTGACTGTCTCAAAAAAAACCCCAAGAAGCAGAGACTCAAACAGATTTCTATACACCCACATTCATAGCAGCATTATTCACAATAGCCAAGCATTCACCACCATAGTGAGGGATAAACAAAATGGGGTACCTATATGTAATAAAAGATTATTCAGCCTGCCTTAGAGAGGAAAAAAATTATCACACATACTATAATATGTGAGTGAAAAATAAACCAGTCTCAAGAGGACAAATACTGTATGATTCCACATATAAGGTACCTAGAGCATCATCACACTTAAGAGACAAAAGGAGAACAGCAGTTGCTAGTGCTGAGAAAGACAGAAACCAAGAGATTCTGTTTAATGGGGTACAGAGTTTCAGTCTGGGAACATGAAAAAATTCTGGAGATAGGCTCGGTGCCCATAGCTCAGTGAGTAGGGTGCCGGCCACATACACTGAGTCTGGAGGGTTGGAACCCGGCCTGGGCCTGCCAAAAAACAATGACAACTGCAACCAAAAAATAGCCAGGCGTTGTAGCAAGTGCCTATAGTCCCAGCTACTTAGGAGGTTGAGTCAAGAGAATCGCTTAAGCCCAAGAGTTTGAGGTTGCTGTGAGCAACATCTACATTAATAAAAACCGTAGCATTGCTCTGTACCAGGCACACAGCAGGTGTTCAATAAACTTTTTGGGGGGAGACAGTCTCACTTTGTCTCCCTCAGTAGAATACTGTGAAATCATAGCTCACAAGTAGGAACAACTCCTAAGAGGAGGAGTTTGAGACCAACCTGGGCAACACAGAGAGAGCCTGTCGCCACAAAAATATGTAAAAATTAGCTGGCTAAGTGGCACACATCTGTAGTTCCAACTACTCAGGAGGTTGAGGCAAGAGTACTTGAGGCCAGGAGTTGAAGGCTGCAGTGAGCTATGACCATGGCACTGGACTCCAGTCTGAGCCACAGAGAAAGACCTAGTCTCAACTTTTTTTAAAAAGTAGTAAAGTTATTACTTTTTCTTCATTTAGTTTTATATTTATTTTTAGAGACAGGATCTTGCTCTTGGCCCAGCTAGCCTCAAATGCCTGGGCTCAAGTGACCTTACCACCTCTGCTCCTTAGGTAGTTGAGACTACAGGCATCTACCACTATGCCTAGGTTCAATAATTTTTAATTGCACTTATCCTTAACCACTTAAGAATCTGGATAATGTGGGCTCTCGCCTATAATACTAACACTCTGGGAGTCCGAGGCGGGTGGACTGCCTGAGCTCACAGGTTCAAGACCATCTCGAGCCAGAGCGAGAACCATCTCTAAAAATAGCTGGTGCTATGGCAGACACCTGCAGTACCAGCTCCTCAGGAGGCTGAGACAAAGAGAATCTCTTGAGCCCAAGAGTTTGAAATTGCTGTGAGCTATGACTCCACCACATTCTACCCAGGGTGACAAACTGAGACTCTGTCTCAAAAAAAAAAACAAAAAAACTCTAAATATTCAGCAGGGCTAAAGTGGCTCACGACTATAATCCTAGCACTCTGGGAGGAGGACTGCTTGAGTTCAGGAGTTCAAGACCAGTCTGAGCAACAGGAAGACTCCATCTCTACTAAAATAATAAATAAATAAAATAAGAGAAAACTAGCTAGATGTAGTGGTGGGCACCTGTAGTCTCAATTACTCAAGAGACTGAGGCAAGTGGATCTCTTGAGCCTAAGAGTTTGAGGTTACTGTGAGCTATGATGCCAAGTCACTCTTCCCAGGGCAAAAGAGTAAGACTCTGTCTCAGGAAAAAAAAATAATAAGTGTGGTGCCTGTGGATCAGTGGGCAGGGCGCCGGCCCCATATACCAAGGGTGGTGGGTTCAAACCCACCCCAGCCAAACTGCAACAAAAAAATAGTCAGGTGTTGTGATGGGCACCTGTAGTCCCAGCTACTCGGGGGGCTGAGGCAAGAGAATCGCCTAAGCCCAGGAGTTGGAGGTTGCTGTGAACTGTGACACCACAGCACTCTACCAAAGGCAATAAAGTAAGACTGTGTCTCTAAAAAATAATAAAAATAATAATAATAAAAGAAGAATCTGGCTCGGTGCCTGTGGCTCAAGCGGCTAAGACGCCAGCCACGTACACTGAAGGTGGCGGGTTCAAATCCAGCCCAGGTCGCCAAACAACATATAACAGCTGCAACAACAGCAAAAAAACAGCCAGACATTGTGGCAGGCACCTGTGGTCCCAAGTACTTGGGAGGCTGAGGCAGGAGACTCACTTGAGCCCAGGAGTTGGAGGTTGCTGTGAGCTGTGATGCCAGAGCACTCTACCAGGGGGGCAGCTTGAGGCTCCTGTCTCAAAAAAAAAAAAAAAAGAAGAATCTGGATATTTAATTTTCTACTGAAACATAAGAAATAGTACCTACAATGGTTTCTTCATTTTAATATAAAGCTTTTGCTAACCCTGAAAATACAGATTCTCAATATGGGAATGTCAAGGAAAGAGAAACCTCAGAAATCCATATCAATTCTCTTATTTTGGGAAGGAAGAAAAAATCTAATTAAATATTTAAAATTCAATTTTGAGGCTCAGTACGGTGGCTTACCCCTATAATTCCAGCACTCTGGGAGGCCAAGGTGGGTGGATTGCCTGAGCTCAGGAGTTTGAGACCACCAGCCTGAGCCAGAGCAAGAGCAAGACCCCGTCTCTAAAAACAGCCAGGTATTATGGCAGGCATCTATAGTCCCAGCTACTTGGGAGGCTGAGGCAAGAGACTCCCTTAAACCCAAGAGTGTGAGGTTGCCACCGCACTCTTCTGAGAGCAACAAAGTGAAACTCTGTCTCAAAAAAATAAAATAAAATGGCTCAGCACCTGTAGCTCAGCGGTTAGGGCGCCAGCCACATACACCAGAGCTAGCAGGTTCGAACCCAGCCCTGGCCTGCCAAAAAACAATGACAATTACAACTGGGCACCTGTAGTCCCAGCTACTTGGGAGGCAGAGACAAGAGAACTGCGTAAGCCCAAAAGTCTGAGACTGATGCGAGCTGTGACACCACAGCACTCTACCAAGGGTGACACAGTGAGACTCTGTCTCAAAAGAAAAAAATAATTCAATTTTGTAAGATGAAACTTTTGTGAGCACTGGTATTTTTTGAGAGAATAAAAGGACTGGTTTTGTTGTATGTCTGTGAACCCACTAGTGTAGTTAGACATTAGCATACAGTATTATCTCCTTTATTTACTTAATACTTTAAATTCTATACTGCACAAATGGAATATGTCAAGAATTATTCCGCTGTTAATTGCTACAGTTTAAGCAAGTAGGGCAATTATTTAAAAATTCAATTTAACATTCGAGACCATCAAGAACCCACTTTAAGATTAAACGTTACTCTTTTGATTCACATTATTCACTGAAAATGCTGAATCTTCCATAAAGAAATTGTGACAAAGAGTCATGCACAGTCGATGAATTTCACACACAACCTCAGCCAGTGGAAGCCACCACACACATTTTGGGTGCCATTTTGAATAAGACTAGGAAACAGCAAGGTCCATTAAGACAAAATGTGATCCCTGGCCAATAACCTTGGACTGCCATCAAGCAAACCACCCTCGCCAAACGCAAATCAAGAAGTGACACCCGTGGATATTTGCATTTACCCACCTCTCAAAGCTAAAATACAGAAATCCAATATAATGTCTGATGAAACGAAAATGAAGCAAAAAAAGAGAGAAAAGGTTCGCAATCTGCCTCGGAACAGAACACAAAGTGGAACAAAAGGGGGGGCGATCAAGCGAAAGGCAGCAGGGTAAGCTAAGAGCAGATGCCGAGGGCAACCCCAAGAAGCCTGAAGGCTAACCTAACACCTCCCGCCGCTCTTTTCCCGCACCCTTCCACAGCCACCACTGAGAAGCCCAAAGGACCCGTGCTCGCTGCACCTCCA
Source organism: Galagoides demidoff (assembly GCA_963574575.1). NCBI lineage: Eukaryota > Metazoa > Chordata > Mammalia > Primates > Galagidae > Galagoides > Galagoides demidoff. The sequence goes on from CAUYQV010005595.1 coordinate 21,117, forward strand.
ACCTGGTCCCAGCGTCCTGGACACACCCTCACTTCTCGCGGCACACTAGGACAGCGACAGAAACTATTCTGCAGAGTCACGACTTCCAGATGCTTCCCACCTCCAACCCCTACCACACCACCTCACACTCCGGCGGCCTAGGGGGACCGCAATCCCACGCCTCATCGCAGGCTCCGACCCAGCAAAGAGAGAGGAAGGTGGCGGGGTTGTCTCCACGCCGCGGCCACCCAGCACTGTACCCAGTGCCCGCCTCTGCGGGCAGGCCTACGCGGAGGCCTAGCGTCGGCCCAGAGGCGCGCGAGGAGCGAGGAGCGCACTCACCAGAGTAGAGCGGCATGGCGGGGCGCAGGCGGCGGTGGGGGCGCGGGAGGGCTGGGCCCGGAGAGGGTGGTGAAGGGCAGGGTACCAGAAGAAGGTGTAGCGGCGGCCAAGGCAGAGACGCGGAGCTGGCTGCTGCTTCGGTGCGACGAGAGTCTCATTCAAACCGGCCACTGGCGATGACGCAGCAACACGCAGTTCGCCCGCCGAGCCGCTGGGCGACCAGAAGAGGAGGCGCAGAGTTGAGGGCCCCAGCCGGGCAAGGATGGCGAAGGGAGGGAGGGGAAGGAAAGGAGGCGGAGCCAGGCAGGCGGAGGAGGGGTGGCCGCACTGCGGGTGTGCGCATGCGCACTGGTCGCCTGCCGCCCTGGGCCAACTGGTCGGGCAGTTCTGGAGCGCCCCCGTAAGGCGGCGAGCGAGAGGGCCTGGTATCCTGCCTGCTGTCAAAAAATGTTACGTCCCTTTTTCAAAACGATGGATAAGTACTGCTAAATGTTTTTTTCTTGTTAATATACCCAGTAGCAGAGTTGAGGCCTTACTATTTCAAATTTACTGAGATTAAAATTTTTTGAACACTGACTTTAAGTGCATAAATTAGTGGTTAGAGTTCGACCTGGTTAGAATTCCAGCTGTTACTAGTTGACCGGCTCTTGCAAGCATCAGTTGCCTTAGCTAGACCCGCACGCTTGGTTTTATTGCATCTCACTGGTATTTTTTTCTTTTTAAACAAATTGAAAGTCTTTGCTAACTCTGCATGGAACAAGCCCATACGCGCAATTATTCCAGAAACTTGCTAACTTGGTGTCTCTGTATCACAAGTTGGTAATTCTTTTTTTTTTTCAGGCTTCTTTATTCCATGAATATTTACAGAACATCGACTATAGGCAAAACATTGACATAATCATTAAAGATAACATTGGGACAAATATATCAATTTTATGAGGAAACAAAAGCATTATCTACAAATCAATTATGAGATAAGTATACTCATTACCACCACTCCTAGTAAAGTTGAAGATCCTAGCTAATACAATTATGATAACTTAAAAATCCCAATGATTTGTAAAAAAAATACAAATTTCATTACTTCTGAGTTACCAAGTTACTTGCAAGTTACCAAAAACAATAGAAAAATTCAGCAATGTAGCTAACTTCAAAATAACTATACAAAATCAATTATATTCCTATGTAAAAAAGAATTACAAAATAATATTAGAAAAAGAAAGATAGCATTGTATCATCAACCAAAATAGAATGTACCTGTCAATATAGCTTTAACAAGAGCTGTGCAATTTTTTTTGAATACATAATTATTTACTACTTGTTTGTTACAGAATACACAAGACAAAATACAAATAGCAAACAATTTTTTTCTTATCATGTTTTTACCAAAGTTGAAAAAAAAATAGATGACTAATATATATAAATAAAAGTAAAAAATAATTTCTAAAAAAAAAATAAAGCAGATCACACCAAGTGTTATAGACAGTAGAAATAGAAATACTTTAAAATCATTCTACTTAGTCTGGATACCGCTAATAGTAAAATTAGAAAAAATATATTTATGAAGGGGAAATTATAAATATATTTCACTGATGAATAAGGATGCAATATGATAAACAACATATTGACATGTTGAATTAAAAATTGATGTTTAAGTAATATATATTGATCAAAGTTAAATCTAGTTTGTGTGAGAATTAGTCATTATTATTATTTTTTTGCCCACATCCCCTTGCTCCTTCTCTATCTGATCTCCCCTTCCCCCATGCCCTACCATGTCATTAATTTTCATTAATTGTCTTCATATCAAAGTTGAATACACCTATGTATTCTTACTTCTCCTATTCTTCCTTCTTACTTCTCCATTCCTGTGATGCTTCACTAAGAATAATGTATTCCACCTCCATCCAGTTTATTACAAATGCTGTAAAATCTTCATTTTTTTGATGGCTGAATACTTGAATTTAATTTTTTAACATTTTTTAGTTTGGATTAATATGAAGGTACATATGTAGGATTAGGTTACATTGTTTGTGTTTATATGGTGAAGACCTAGGTGTAGTTAAGTCCCACCCAGGAAGGAAGTTTGCCATATACTCCTACATTGTACACATTCAATAGAAGCTTACCAAATCCCCTTCCTCCTTCTTGAATTTAATGATATTTTTTCTCTCTTGTGGATTAGTAGTTGTTGATCTACTAGTTTAAACTTAGTACTCCGTACATGGGATGCTTTATTTTACATTCTTGAGATTTCCAACTTCATTCTGATAAATAAAAGGATGCACAATCTCAATACTTTTTATGCCTGAATAGTATTCCATGGTATAAATATGCTAGAGTTTATTAATCTATTCATGGGTTGCTGGGCACTTGGATTGTTTCCATATCTTTGCAATTATGAATTGAGCTGCTATAAGCATTTGAGTGCAAATGTCCTTTTGGTAAATTGATTTTTTTCTTCTGGATAGATACTTAGTAATAGATTTGTAGGAACAAATGAGAGATCTACTTTTAGTTATTTGAAGCGTCTCCATACTTCTTTACAAAAAGGCTCTACTAGTTTGCAATCCCACCAACATTACTGTTCCCCTCTCTCTGTTCACATGCCAGTATCTGATTCTTTGGGACCTTGTAATGTGGGCTATTCTCATTCTCACTGGAGTTAGGTGACATCTATAACAGGTTTTGATTTGAATTTCTCTGATGATCAGTGAAAATGAGCATTTAAAAAATGTGTTTGCTGTCCATTTGTCTATATTCTTTGGAGAGGGTTTTGTTCGTGTCTCTTGCCCAAATTTTAATGGGGTTGCTTGCTCTTTTCTTGTTGATTTGCCCAACTTCTTTGTAGATTCTGGATATTAGCCTTTATAAATTGAATTTTTATTAAATCGTTGTATACATATATGGGGTACAATATGATGATTTTGTATATAATGCGGAACACTGAAATCAAACGGAATAACATAACCGTCACCTTACTTACTTATTTTTCAGGGTATGACATTTATAATATATTCTTAGTTGTATTGAAATGTACCCTTGCATTGTGCACATTAGATGAGATCCCACCAAATACTCTCCCTCCTCTTACTCTCTCTCATCCCTTCTCCCCTACCTCCTGTTTCCTCCTTATTTCTGGACTAGATTTGTGTTTTATCATTCATATGAATGTGTAAGTGATTATATATTGTTTTTATAATAGTATTGAGTATATTGGATACTTCCCCCCCCCCACATTCATGGGATACTGTACTAAGAAGAATATGTTTCAGCTCCATCCAGATAAACATAGAAGATGTGAAGTCTCCCTTTTTTATGACTGCATAGTATTCCATGGTATACATATGCTACAGTTTGTTAATCTATTCATGAATTCTTGGGCATTTGAGCTGCTTCCACTTGGCAATTATTAATTGGATTGAAATAAACATTCTCGTGCAATTGTCTTTGTTGTAAAATGATTTTTGTTCATCTGGGTAGATACCTAGTAATGGAATTGCAGGATCAAATGGTAGGTCAACATTTAGTTCCTTGAGAATTCTCTTCTTTCCAAAAAGGTTGTATTAGTTTGGAATCCCACCAGCAGTGTAGTATTCAATTCTCTCCACATCCATGTGAACATCTGTAGTTTGGGAATTTTTTGATGTGGGCTAATCTTACCTGGACTAAGGTGATATCTCATGGTGATTTTGATTTGCATTTCTCTGATGATAAAGATGATGAGCATTTTTTCATGTTTTTGTTGACCGTTCACTAATCTTCAGAGAAATTTCTTTTCAAGTCTATTGCCCACAAAGAAATGGGATTATTTATTCTTTTCTTATTGATTAATTTGCATTCTCTGTAGAATCTAGTTTTCAGACCTTTGTTAGGATCACAACCTGCAAAAATCTTCTCCCATTCTGAACACTGTCTATTTGTTTCAGTCATAGTACCTTTAGCTGTGCAGAAGCTTTTTGGCTTGATTAGGTTGCAGTAATTAATTTTTGTTTTGCTTCAATGGCTAGGAAGGTCCTCCTCATAAAATATTTTCCCAGGCCAATATCTTGAAGCATTTTCCCTGCACTTTCTTCTAGTATTTTTATAGTTCCATGTCTTAAGTTTAAACTTGTCCAGTGAGGATCAATTTTTATTAGTAGTGAAATGTAAGGATACAGTTTCGGTCTTCTACAGGTAGCTAGCCAGTTCTAACACCATTTGTTAAATAGGGTGTCTTTTTCTTAATGTATTTTTAAATTTTTTTTTGCATTTTTTTGGATTTTATTTATTTATTTATATTTTTTTATTTTTTAAAATTAAATCATAGCAGTGTACATTAATACTATCACGGGGTACAGTGTAGGGTTTCTTTATACAATTTGAAATACTTTCATTCAACTGGTTAATATAGCCTTCATGTCTTTTTCTTAATTATTATGTTAAGACATTTATATTCTACATTTAGAGAGATTCACATATAACCTTATAGGTGGAACCATAGGCATGATCCCACCAATTACCCTCTCTCCACCCACTCTTACCCCTCCCTTCTCTTCCCTCTCCCCTCTCCCCATATTCCTAGGCTAAAATTGGGTTATAGCTTTCCTATTAAAGCTATAAATTAGTTTCATAGTAGGGCTGAGTACATCGGATAATTTTTCTTCCATTCTTGAGATACTTTGCTAAGAAGAATATTTTCCAGCTCCTTCATGTAAACATAAAGCAGGTAAAGTCTCCATGTTTCTTAATGGCTGCATAGTATTCCATGGTGTACATATACCACAATTTATTGATTTATTCATGGATCAGTGGGCTCTTGGGCTTCCTCCATGACCTTAAAATAATGGATCGGGCTGCAATGAACATTCTGATACAAATATCTTTATTGTAGTGTGATTTTTGGTCTTCTGGATATATACCTAATAGAGGAAATATAGGATCAAATGGCAGGTCTATTTTTAGTTCTCTAAGTGTTCTCCAGATATCTTTCCAAAAGGAATGTATTAGTTTGCAATCCCATCAGCAGTGTAGAAGTGTTCTCTTTTATCCACAACCATGCCAACATCTGTGATTTTGTGACATGGGCTAATCTTATTGGAGTTAGATGATATCTCAAAGTAGTTTTCATTTGTATTTCTCTGATGATTAAGGATGGTGAGCATTTTTTCATATGTTTGTAGGCCATGTTCCGGTCTTCTTTGAAGAAGTTTCTCTTCAAGTCCCTTGCCCACCCTGAGAGGGGAGCAATTGTTCTCTTCTTGCTAATACATTTGAGTCTCTATGGATTCTGGCTATTAAACCTTTGTTGGAGACATAAACAGCAAATATCTTCTCCCATTCTGAGGGCTGTCTACTTGCTTTACTTACTATACTTTTAGCTGTACAGAATCTTTTTATTTATTTATTTATTAAATCATAGCTGTGTACATTAATGCAATCACGAGGTAAGTATGGTGTTTTCATACACATTTTGAAATGCTCTCATCAAACTGGTCAAAGTAGCCTTCATGTCATTTTCTCAATTAGTAAGTTAAGACATTCATAATCTGCTTTTAGAAAGATTCACTTGTACCTTTGTAGAATAGACCATAGAAGTGACCCCTACAATCACCCTCCCTCCACCCATCCACCTCCCTCCCCTCCCTTCTCCCTCCCGCCTCCCCATATTCTAAGGCTATAATTAGGTTATAACGTTCATATGAAAGCTATAAATTAATTTCAAAATAGGGCTGTGTACATTGGATAACTTTTCTTCCATTCTTAAGATACTTTGCTAAGAAGAACATTTTCCAGTTCCATCCATGTAAACATGAAGGAGGTAAAGTCTCCATCTTTCTTAAGAGCTGCATAATATTCCATGGTGTACATGTACCACAACTTATTAATCCATTGGTGGGTTGATGGGCACTTGGGCTTCTTCCATAACCTACCAATTATGAATTCGGCTGCAATAAACATTCTGATACAAATATCTTTGTTGTAATGTGATTTTGGTCTTCTGGATATATACCTAATAAAGGAATTGCAGGATCAAATGGCAGGTCTATTTTTAGTTCTCTCAGTATTCTCCAGATGTCTTTCCAAAAGGAACATATCAGTTTGCAATCCCACCAGCAGTGTAGAAGTGTTCCCTTTTCTTTGCATCCACACCAACATCCCTGGTTTTGGGATTATGTGATATGGACTAATCTTACTGGAGTTAGGTGATATCTCAAAGTAGTTTTGATTTGCATTTCTCTGATGGTTAAGGATGGTGAGCATTTTTTCATATATCTGTAGGCCATGCACCTATCTTCTTTAGGGAAATTTCTTTTCAAGTTCCTTGCCCACTCTGAAATGGGATCATTTTTTTTCCTTGTTAATACGTTTGAGTTCTCTGTGGATTCTGGTTATTAAACCTTTGTTGGAGACATAATCAGAAAATATCTTCTCCCATACTGAGGCCTGTCTGCTTGCTTTATTTACTGTGTTCTTGGCTGTGCAGAAGGTTTTTAGTTTGAACAGGTCCCAAAAGTGTATTTTTGACATTGCTTCAATTGCCTGAGGGGTCCTCCTCATAAAATTTTTGCCCAGGCGAATTTCTTCAAGTGTTTTCCCTATACTTTCTTCTAATATTTTTATAGTTTCATGTCTTAAGTTTAAATCTTTAATTCAGTGAGAGTCTATCTTATTTAATGGTGAAAGGTGTAGGTCTAGTTTCAGTCTTCTACAGATCACCATCCAGTTATCCCAGCACCATTTGTTAAATAGGAATCTTCCCCATTCAATGTTTTTAATTGGCTTGTCAAAGATCAGGTAATGGTAGGTAGCTGGATTCATCTCTTGCCTCTCTATTCTGTTGCATAAATCTACTTCTCTGTTTTTGTGCCAGTACCATGCTGTTTTGATCACTATTGGTTTATAGTATAGTCTGAGGTCTGGTAACATAATTCCTCCTGATTTCTTTAAATTTTTGAGTATAGTCTTTGCTATTCCAGGTTTTTTCTGATTCCGTATAAAATGAAGTATTATTTTTTCAAGCTCTTTAAAATGTGACAGTGGAGCTTTAATCTGGATTGCATTCAAATTATATATTGCTTTGGGTAGTATGGACATTTTAACAATGTTGATTCTTCCCAGCCATGAGTATGGTATGTTTTTCCATTTGTTAACATTTTCAGCTATTTATTTTCTTAAAGTTTCATAGTTCTCCTTATAGAGTTCTTTCACATCCTTTGTTAGGTAAACTCCCAAATATTTCATCTTCTTTGGCACTACTGTGAACGGGATAGGGCCCTTGACTGTTTTTTCAGCTTGGCTGCTGTTGGTATTTATTAAGGCTACTTATTTATGAGTGTTGATTTTGTAACCTGAGATGTTCCTGTATTCCTTGATCACTTCTAATAGTTTAGTAGTAGAATTCCTGGTATCTTCCAGATATACAATCATATCTGTGACGAGTGAAAGTTTAATCTCTTTTGACCCTATATAGATACCCTTGATTGTTTTTTCTTCCCCGATTACAATGGCTAGAACTTCCATTACAATGTTTAAGAGCAATGGAGAAATGGAGACAATGGGCAACCTTGCCTTGTTCCTGATCTGAGTGGAAATGATTTCAACTTAATTCCATTCAATATAATATTGGCTGTGGGTTTTTTGTAGATGGCCACTATCAGTTTAAGAAATGTCCTTTCTATACCAATTTTCTTAAGTGTTCTGATCATGAAGGGATGGTGGATATTATTGAATGCTTTTTCTGCATCAATTGAAAGAATCATATGGTCTTTGTTTTTTAATTTGTTTATGTGATGAATTACATTTATAGATTTATGTTATGTTGAACCAGCCTTGAGATCCTGGGATAAAACCCACTTGGTTGTGGTGTATAATTTGGTCGATGTGTTGCTGTATTCTATTGGTTAGGATTTTGTTGAATATTTTTGCATCAATATTCATTAGTGAGATTGGTCTATAATTTTATTTTCTTGTTGTTCCTTTCCTGGTTTGGGGATCAGGGTGATGTTAGCTTCATAGAATGTGTTGGGTAGTATTCTGTCTTTTTCTGTTTTTTGGAAATGGTTGAGTATTATAGGTACTAGCTCCTCTTTAAAATTTTGGTAGAATTCTGACATGAAGCTGTCTGGTCCTGGGCTTTTCTTTTTAGGGAGATTTTGTATAGTTGATGCTATTTCAGAGCTTGATATAGGTCTGTTCAACATTTCCACTGCATTCTGGCTAACTCTTGGGAGATGACATGTTTCCAAGTATTGATCAATTTCCTTCAGATTGTAATATTTCTGGGAATAAAGTTTCTTATAATATTCATTAAGGATTTTTTGAATTTGTAAAGGGTCTGTTTTTATTTCATCTTTACCGTTTCTGATTGACAAGAGTAGAGATTTTACACTTTTTTTTCTTGGTTAGGTTGGCCAAAGGTTTATAAATTTTGTTGACTTTTTCAAAAAACCAGCTTTTTGATTTATTGATATGTTCTATATTACTTCTGTGTTCAATCTCATTTAATTTTTCTCTAATTTTGGTTATTTCTCTTCTTCTTCTGGATTTGGGATTGTAATGTTCTTCTTTTTCCAGCTGGTTAAGATGTCCCATTAAGTTGTTAACTTCCTTTCTTTCCATTCTCTTGAGCAAGGCTTGCAATGCTACAAATTCCCTCTTAGGACTGCCTTTGCAGTATCCCAGAGGTTCTGATTACTCATGTCTTCATTATCATTTTGTCCTATAAATTTTGTAATTTCCTTCTTGATCTCTGATGCATCTATCATTCAGCATAAGGGTATTTAGTTTCCATGTTTTTGCACATGTCTACAGATTCCTGTTGTTACTAAGTTCAACTTTTATTCCATGATCATCTGGGAAGATGCATGGAATAATTTCTATTCTTTTAAATTTGCTAAGGTTAGATTTGTGACCTAAGATTTGAACGATTTTGAAGTATGTTCTGTATACTGATGAGAAAAATGTGTATTCAGTTTTGTTAGGATAAAATGTTTTGTAGATATCTGTTAGGTCCTGAAGTTGAATGGTTAAGTTTAAATCTATGATTTTTTTGCTAAGCTTCTTATTCGAGGATCTATCCAACATTGCCAAAGGAGGGTTAAAATCATCAACTATGATGGAGCTGGGAGAGATCAAGCTGTTCATGCCAGTTAGAGTATCTTTTATAAGTTGAGGTGCATTCTGGTTGGGTGCATAGATATTGATATTTGAGATGTCATGATATTGAGTATTGCCCTTAACAAATATAAAGTAAAATATAAAGTAGCCATTTTTATCTTTGCTTACTTTTGTTGGTTTGTAACCCATTGTATGTGTGAATAAAATTGCAACACTTCCTTTTTTCTGCTTTCCATTTGCCTGGAATATAGATGGCCATCCCTTCACCCTGAGTCTATATTTGTCTTTTAAGGTAAGATGAAATTCTTGCATACAGCAGATATCCGGTCTGAGTTTCTGTATCCAATCAGCCAATCTGTGCCTCTTTAGAGGACAATTTAAGCCATTCACGTTGATTGAAATTATTCACGCTTATCACGTTGATAAGCCTGGTAAAATTTTGTGTATCGAGTTTTTAGAGAGTCAAGTGGACATTTTTAATCCTTTTGCCTCTATGGAAGTTGGAATTTGATCAATACTTTCTGGGTTAGTTTACTTTTGTGGTGGAGGCTTTCACTGGTCATTATGGAGAATAGGTTTGAGAATATCCTGGAGAGCTGGTTTAGTTATGGCAAATTTCTTTAATGCATGGATATCATTCAAGTATTTAATTTCACCATCATAAATGAAACTCAGTTTAGCTGGATACAGGATTCTGGGCTAAAAGTTATTTTGTTTTAAGAGATTAAATGTCAATGACCACCCTCTTCTTGCCTGAAAGTTTTCGGCAGAGAGATCTGCAGTTATTCTAATATTCTTCCCCTTGTCAGTTATGGTTTTCTTTTGTCTCGCTTCTTTCAAGATTTTCTCTTTCATATTAACTTTAGTGAAGTTAATTTTGATGTGTCTGCTGGATGTGTTATTTGGGTTGAGTCATGATGGGGTTCTGAAGCTGTCTGAAATCTGAATTTCAGGATCTCTTGGCATATCTGGAAAGTTCTCTTTCATAATTTTAAGAAGAAGAGCCTCTGTGTTTTGTGAAGCAACTTCGTTGCCCTTAGGGATTCCTATAAGGCGAATTTTAGTTTTCTTTGAATTATCCCAGAGCTCTCTGAGAGAATGATCTGTTTTTACTTTCCATTTCTGTTCCACTTTGGACACTTTGGAAAATTCAGAAACTTTTTCTTCTACATATGAGATCCTTTCTTCTGTCTGATGCAATCTATTTCCAAGAGATTCTACTGTATTTTTCAGATCTTTGAGGGCTGCAATCTCTTGCCTTGATGTTTCAAAATCTTTGGTGGTTTTGCCTTTGAATTCGTTGAATTCTTGAGTGAACTTTTGGAATGTTCCTTGAATTTCTAATTCTATCTTTGACTTTATTCTGTTAATCTTATTTGCAATCCAAATTCTGCATTCAATTTCTGACATCTCAGTCATCTGTTTATAAAGGTAATCTTCAGTTTCATCTGCCACATCCTTTCTTGTTGGGGGGGGGGTTGAACTACTCTGGTTATTCATATTACAGTCACGTCTTTTCTTGCAGGGGTTGATATACTCAGGTTATTCATATTACCAGAGCTTTTCCACTGATTCCACCTCATGATTATTTTACCCCATTTGGCTTTTCCCCTTGAGCTTTGTCAAGGACCCATATGGTGTTATGACCTGAGCGACTGGGAACCTGCTTGATGTGGTGGGGCCAAATAGCGTTGTCTTATTTTCAGCTGGTCTCTGTCCTACTCTAGTGAATCAGTTACTCTTGGTTGAAGCATCAGCTATGGAGAAATACCAGCAATTAAGTCACCCCACTCCCCCCAAACAATAATTGGGTAAGGAAATTCAAACCTTCCCTCAACCATACACTCAGGGTGCCACTTTGGATAGTCCTTGGGTGATTTGCTTGATTCAAGGGTCTAGATCAGTTATCCCAATCAGCACCAATCTCAGGTAGGAGAGTTCAAATGTCTCTAGCACCTAGATAAGAGGGATCTGATGGCTGCTCAGATATAACTTGCCCCAGTGCTTCATGAGGGCAAAAGGACCCACTCAGCAACTCAAGTAGTCTGGGAAGGTGGATACATCCTTCCCCATCTTGATCCCAGTCACTGGTAGTTCCACAGGGCTGTAACCCAGTTCACTCCAGTAAGCGAATGCTCCTGGGGTTTATGGCTGCAAAAGTCACCAGGAAATCTGTGTCCGGCAGGGGGACCTTGAGTGTTTAATTTAGGCTTGGGAAATTCACTCAATTCCAGCCCTGTGCCTTCTGTCCCAGCTAAATTCCTCTGCAAGTCAGAGGCTGCTAGAGCTGAGTCCAGCAGGAGATGAATTTAGGCTAGGGAAGTCCACTCAGTTCCAGCCCTGCACCTTCTATCTTGGCTAAATTCTTCTGCATGTCAGAGGTTGCTAGAGCTGAGTCCGACAAAGGAAGAATTTTGGCTGGGGGAGTTCACTTAGTTCCAGCCCTGTGCCTTCTGTCCCAGCTAAATTCCTCTGCAGGACAGAGCTGCTAGAGCTGATAAGAAACTCAGCGCTGGGCAGCAAGCAATTATGGTTTACACTCACGTGTCAATCCCAGCCTCTGCCCGCCCACTGCCTTTGTCTCAGCTATATTCCGCTGAGGGCTAGGTGCTAATGGTCTCTTTACTCACAACTTGGCAAGTCTGTTCCACTGGTTGTTGCTGTCCAGAACCTCTGGTTACCCAGAGAGACAGGGAGTACCTATCTGGAATGGCGTCAGGCATCTCCTGTATGGCTTTCTCTGAGCCAAGGTTCCTCTCCTCACTCCTGTGCCAGAGTCAGCACAGAGCAGCACCATCCCTTTCCCCCTCCACTCCTCTCAAGGAAAATTTCAAGATTCTGGACTCCACGGGTGACAAACCTCCAGACCTCAGGGTGAGAGTGGGGGGGAATCCTTGGAGTTCAGAGTTTCAGGTAGGGACTATATACAGTTTCATACAGTTTAACAGTTTTATGCCTGGTAGGAGAGTACTGTGGCATGCCAGTAGGGGTAAGAAGCTCCAGTTTTGGGGGAGTGTCTCCCGTAGGATAGAGTGGGAGGATGTTTGATTTCTGCTCACTTGTTTGTATGGAGTAAACTGCGAGCCCTTCTTGTGGGGGAGGGGACTCCTGTCTGCTTGGTGGTGGATTTTGTACCTTTTGATTGTATTTTTGGGGTCACAGCTTGCCTCAGCAAGGTTGGAGTGCGTTCTTCAATCTTCTCTCTTTGCTCCGCTCCAAACCATCAGCTCCCTTGCTAGACTTCCTTTAAGTCTCCTTCTGGACAGGATCCTCTGTAAAAAGCTGGCTGCTATCTGCTGTCTTGCCTCCACCCCCGCAGAAGCTTTTTAATTTGATGAGGTCCCAGTAGTGTATTTTTGATTTTGCTTCAATTGCCCAGGGATGGGGTCCTCTTCATACAATTTTTGCCCAGGCCAATTTCTTCAAGTGTTTCCCCTACACTTTCTTCTACTATTTTTATGTTTTTGTGTCTTAAGTTTACGTCTTTAATCCAGTGAGAGTCAATCTTAGTGGTAAAAGGTGTGGATCCAGTTTCAGTCTTCTGCAGGTTGCTAGCCAGTTTTCCCAGCACCATTTGTTAAATAGGGAATCTTTTCCCCACTCAATGTTTTTAATTGGTTTTTCAAAGATCATATAACAGTAAGTAGCTGGGTTCATCTCTTGGTTTTCTATTCTGTTCCATAAATCTACCTCTGTTTTTGTGCTAGTACCATGCTGTTTTGATCACTATGAATTTATAGTATAGACTGATGTCTGGCAGTGTGATTCCTCCTGCTTTTTTTTTTTTCTGAGTAATGTCTTGGCTATTTGAGGTTTTTTCTGATTCCATATAAAACAAAGTATTATTTTTTCGAGATCTTTAAAGTATGACAGTGGAGCTTTAATGAGGACTGCATTAAAATTGTATATTGCTTTGGATAGTATGGATATTTTAACAATATTGATTCTTCCCAGTCATGAGCATGGTATGTTTTTCCATTTATTAACATTTTCAGCTATTTATTTTCTTAGAGTTTCATAGTTCTCTTTATAAAGATCTTTCACATCCTTTGTTAGGTAAGCTCCCAGATATTTCATCTTCTTTGGCACTACTGTGAATAGAATAGAGTTCTTGACTATTTTTTCATCTTGACTGTTGTTGGTATATATAAAGCCTACTGACTTATGAGTGTTGATTTTGTAACCTGAGATGCTGATGTATTCTTTGATCACTTCTAAAAGTTTTGTAGTATAATCCCTGGTATTTTCCAGGTATACAATCATATCGTCTTTGAAGAGTGAAGGTTTAATCCCTTCAGATCTGATATGGATACCCTTGATTGCCTTTTATTCCCTAATTGTGATGGCTAAAACTTCCACTACAATGTTAAAGAGCAATAGAGACAATGGGAAACCTTGCCTGGTTCCTGATTTGAGTAAAAATGATTTCAATTTTACTCCATTCGGTAAGATATTGGCTGCGGGTTTGCTGTAGATGGCCTCTATCATTTTGAGATATGTCCCTTCTATGCCAATATTCTTAAGCGTTCTGATCATGAAAGGATGCTGGATATTATCAAAAGATTTTTCTGCATCAATTGAGAGAATCATGTGGTCTTCATTTTATAATTTGTTTATGTGATGAATCATATTTATAGATTTATGTATGTTGAAGCATCCTTGATATCCAGGGATAAAACCCACTTAAGTCATGGTGTATAATTTTTTTTGATGGGTTGCTGGATTCTGTTTGTTAGGATCTTGTTGAATATTTTCACATTGATATTCATTAGTGAGATTGGTCTGTAATTTTCTTTTCTTGTTGGGTCTTTTCCTGGTTTGGGGATCAAGGTGATGTTTGCTTCATAGAATGTTTTGGTTAGTATTCCATCTTTTTCTGTGTTTTGGAAGAGGTTAAGTAATATAGGTGCTAGTTCCTCTTTAAAGGTTTGGTAGAATTCTGATGTGAAGTCATTTTGTTCTGGGTGTTTCCTTTTAGGAAGATTTTGTATAGTTGATGCTATTTCAGAAATTGATATAGGCCAATTCAAAATTTCCAATTCCTTCTGTCTAAGTCTTGGAAGGTGGTGTGCTTTCACGTATTGGTCAATTTCCTTCAGATTTTCATATTTATGAGAATAAATTTTCTTGTAATATTCATTAAGGATTGCTTGAATTTCTAAGGGCTCTGTTGTTATTTTGTCTTTACCATTTCTGATTGATGAAATTAGCAATTTTACTCTATTTTTCTTGGTTAGGTTGACCATAGGTTTATCGATCTTATTGATCTTTTCAAAAACCCAAGTTTTTCATTTATTGATCTGTTGTATAATCCTTTTGTTTTCAATTTTATTTATTTCTGCTCTAATTTTGGTTATTTCTTTTCTATTGCTGGATTTTGAATTGGAGCATTCTTTTTCCAGTTGCTTGAGATGTCCCATTAAGTTGTTATCTTTCTCTCTTTTCATTTTCTTGAGCAAGGCTTGCAGTGCCATAAATTTCCCTCTTAGGATTGCCTTTGCAGTGTCCCAGATGCTTTGGTAACTTGTGTCTTCATTATTGATTTGTTACAAAAATTTGGTAATTTCCTTCTTGATCTCATCACTCACCCACCTATCATTCAGCATAAGGTTATTTAGCTTCCATGTTTTTGTATGACTCTGAAGATTCCTGTTGTTACTGAGTTCAACTTTTATTCCATGATTGTCTGAGAAGTTGCATGGAATAATTTAATTTTTTAAAAATTTGCTAAGGTTAGACTTGTGACCTAAAATTTGGTCGATTTTGAAGTATGTTCTATGGGCAGATAACAAAAATATGTATTCAGTTTTGTTAGGATTAAATGTTCTGTAGATATCCATTAAATCCAAATGCTGAATGGTTAAGTTTAAATCTAAAGTTTCTTTGATAAGCTTCTTGTTGGAGGCTGTATCCAACACTGCCAAAGGAGTGTTTAAATCTCTGACTATGATGAAGCTGGGAGAAATCAAGTTGCTCATGCCTATTAGAGTATTTCTTATAAATTGAGGTGCATTCTGGTTTGGCGCATAAATATTGATGATTGAAATCTCATCCTATTGAGTATTACCTTCAACAAATATAAAATGTTCATCTTTATCCTTGCTTGCTTTTGTTGGTTTAAAGCCTATTGTGTCTGCGAATAAAATTGCAACACCTGCTATTTTCTGCTTTCCATTTACCTGGAATATAGATGACCATCCCTTTACCCTGAGTCTATATTTGTCTTTTAGGGTAAGATGGGATTCTCGTATACAGCAGATATCTGGCCTGAGTTTTTGTATCCAGTCAGCCATCCTGTGCCTCTTTAGAGGGCAATTTAAGACATTCACATTGATTGAGAATATTGATAAATCTGGTATAATTTGGGTATCAAGTTTTTCAAAAGTCCAGTGGACATCTTTTGAATAATTTCTTGAAATTCTAATTCTCCCCTTTCTTCCATTCTGTTAATCTCATTTGCTGTCCAATTTCTGAACTTGATTTCAGACATCTCAGGCATCTGTTTATGGATGGGGTCTTCAATTGCATCTCCCTCATTTTTCCTTGGGGGAGTTGTTCTACTCTGGTTTTTCAAGTTGCCAGAGTTTTTCCACGGATTCTGCTCCATGCTGAATTTACACCATTTGGAGTCTGTATCAGAGCTGTTTAGTCAGTGGCTTCCACTGGAGAAGGTGCTGGCTTCCTCTGGTTGCCCAGAGAGGCAGAACTTATCTATCCTGAAGAGCCTCACTGGTGTGAGCCTAATTATTTCTGCTGCTGCAGCTGCTGCTCTTCACCTTGGGGTACCACCATTCTAGTGTTGTTCCCTGTCAACTGTTTGTTTTCTCATAATTCTCAGGCTGCCGTCCAGGGATGCTGGGAGTGCATGCCTCTAGCAGGCAGTTCAGGGCCTGCGTGGCCCGGGTACCAGGAGCAGGGAACTCAACAGCCACCCACAGGGTATGCTTGGGTCTAGGAAGCAGTTCTGGACCTACCCGACCCTGGTGCCAAAAGTGGGGAACTTGGCGGCTGTCCACGGGTGTAGCAAGGAGTTCTAGGCCTGCCTGACCCGAGTGCCAGGAGTGGGGAACTTGGCAGCTGCCTGTGGGGCACATGCAGGTCTAGCAAGCAGTTCTGGGATTTCTCAACCCAGGTGCCAGGAGTGAGGCTATAATTAGGTTATGGCTTTCATATGAAAGCTATAAATTAGTTTCATTATAGGGCTGAGTACATTGGATACTTTTTCTTCCATTCTTGAGATATTCTGCTAAGAACATTTTCCAGCTCCATCCATGTAAACATGAAGGAGGTAAAGTCTCCATCTTTCTTTATGGCTGCACAGTATTCCATGGTACACATATATCACAAATTATTGATCCATTCGTGGATTGATGGTCACTTGGGCTTCTTCCATGACCTAGCAATTATGAATTGGGCTGCAATAAACATTCGGATACAAATATCTTTATTGTAATGTGATTTTTGGTCTTTTGGATATATACCTAATAAAAGAATTGCGGGATCAAATGGCAGGTCTATTTTTAGTTCTCTAAGTGTTCTCCAGACATCTTTCCAAAAGCAGCATACTAGGTTGCGTTCCCACCAGCAGTGTAGAAGTGTTCTCTTTTCTCCAAATCCATGCCACCATCTCTGGTTTTGGGATTTTGTGATATGGGCTAATCTTACTGGAGTGAGGTGATATCTCAAAGTAGTTTTTATTTGCATTTTTGTGATGATTAAGGATGGTGAGCATTTTTTCATATATCTGTAGGCCATGACCCTATCTTCTTTAGAGAAATTTCTTTTTCAAGTCCCTTGCCCAGCCTGAGATGGGATCACTTGTTCTCTTCTAATCATGAAAGGAAGCTGAATATTATCAAAAGCTTTTTCTGCATCAATTGATAGAATCATATGTTCTTTTTAAATTTAATTTATGTGATGTATTATATTTATAGATTTACATATGTTGATAAATTCTGTTTGCTAAGACCTTATTGAATAATTTTTCATTGATATTCATTAATGATCTTTCTTTGCTGGGTCTTTTCTGGTATGGATATCAAGATGATATGCGATTCATAGAATGTGTTGGGGAGGATTCCTTCTTTCTCTATGCTTTGGAAAATTTTATGTATTATAGGTGCTAGTTCCTCCTTTAGGTTTTGTAGAATTCTGATGTGAAGCCATGTGGATCGGACATTTCTTTTTGGGGAGATTTTGTATAGTTGATGCTATTTCAATGCTTGATATATGTCTATTCAAAATTTTTAATTCTTTCTAGTTGAGTCTAGGAAGGTGGTATGCTTCCAGATATTGGTCTATTTCCTTTAGATTGTCATATTTTTCAGAATAGAGTTTTTTTATAGTAATAATTGAGGATTTTTAAAATTTCTGTGGTATCTGTTATTTCCCCTTTATTGTTTCAGATTGATGTTATTAGAGGTTTTAGTTTTCTGTTTCTGGTAGGCTAGCTGAAGGTTTATCAATTTCATTAATGTTTTCAAAGAATTAACTTTTTGTTTCATTGATCTTCCTAATGATTCTTCTGTTTTCAATGTCATTTAATTTTTCTCTAATTTTGGTTATTTTTTTCTTTTACTGAGTTTGGGGTTTGATTATTCTGCCTTTTCCAGTTGCTTGAGATGTCTCATTAGGTTGTTGACATTCTCTCTTCATGTTTTCTTGATACATGTTTCTAATGCTATAAATTTCCCTCTTAGCATTGCCTTTGCAGTCTCCCACAGACTTTGATAATTTGTGTCTTCAGTATCATTTTGTTCAAAAAATTTGATGATTTCCATTGTAATCTCATCTTTGACCCAGCTATCATTCAGCCTTAAGTTATTTAGTTTCCATGACTTTGTTTGAGTATGAAGATTCCTGTTGCTGTTGAGTTCATCTTTTATTCCATGATGGTCTAAGAAGATACAAGGAAAAATTTCTATCTTTTAAATTTGTTGGGATCACACTCGTGTCCTAAGATATTATTTATTTTGGAAGATGATCCATGGGCTGATGAGAAGAATGTGTATTCAGTTTTATTAGGATGAAATGTTCTGTTAAGTTCATTTGTTCTAGAGTCAAAATTAGGTCCATTATTTCTTTGTTCAATTTCTTCTTGGAAGTCTATCCAGAACTGGCAAAGGGATGTTAAAATCTTCAACTACTATACTGAAAGAAGATATCACATTGTTATATCTGTGAGGGTTTTCTTTATAAATTTAGGAGAATTTAGGTAGGGCACACAAATGTTAATTGTTGCAATCTCTTCATGTTCAGTGTTTCCTTTGAAAAATATGCAATGTCCATCCTTGTCTTTCCTTATCTTTGTTGGTTTAAATCCTATTGTATTTGCAAATAAAATTGCAATACCTCCTTTTTTATGATATCCATTTGCCTGAATTATTGATGTCCATCCCTTCACCCTAAATATATATATTTTATATTTTATATTATATATAAATTTATATTATATATATATATTTATAAAATATATATATTTTATATAAATATAGTACATTATATATATATATATTTAATATATATATATTTTGCAGTGTTTGGACAGGGCCAGGTTTGAACCCACCACCTGTGGTATATGGGGCTGGCGCCCTACTCCTTTGAGCCACAGGTGCTGCCATTGAATCTTTTTTTATCTTTTGAGGTGAGATGAATATCTTCTGGCAAGAGATGCCTGGCATGAGTTTTTGTATCCAGTCAGCTAACCTGTATGTCTGGCTGCTTACAGGATCTTCTTCATATCAACTTTGGCAAAGTTAATTACATTGTGTGTAGGAGATGCTTTATTTGGACTGAGTCATGCTGGAGTTCTTAAACTGTCTGCTATCTGAATTTCTGTATCTCTCACAATTCTTAGGAAATTCTCCTGCATAATATCTTGGAGTAGAGCATCTGTGCCTTTAGGACCACCCTCCTCTCCTTCAGGACTTCCTATAAGTGAGATGTTTGATCTTTTGAAATGATCCCACAACTCTCTCAAAGAATGTCCTGTTCTTTTCTATTTTTCTATCTCTTTGAATTCTTGGGATCGTTCAAAAGCCTTCTCTTCAATTTTTGAAATCCTTTATTCTGCCTGGTCAACTCTATTACTGAGGGATTCTACTACATTCTGAAATTCCTCCAATAACTTTCACTTCCTTGAGCTGTGATATCTCTTTTTTTCATTATGTCCATATCCTTCGTGGCTTTGTTTTTGAATTAATTAATTTCCTGAGACAACTTTTGAACTAATCTTTGGATTTCTATTTCCATCCTGTCTGCCTTTCTATTTATCTTATTTGCCATCCATATTCTGAATTCTATTTCTGACAATTCAGTCATTTGTCTCTGAATGGCATCTTCTTTTGTATCTCCTTTGTCTTCTTTGGGGAGATTAAACTCTGATTATTCATGTTGCCAGAGCTTTTCCACTGGTTCTGCCCCATGAGTATTTTCCACAATTTGGCAGTTAACACTGGTGAGATTGGTTTAGGGGCCCCAGGAATTGGAGTTAATCAACCCTTTACCAATAAGCTAGGACTTGTGATTGTGGCTTTTCCACTAGAGCCTTACAAATGTCCCTTTCCGAGCTGCATCCAGAGACTCTGAGGACCTGCTTGGTGAGATAACAAAAGCTGGCTCTGTGTTGAAGTCAGCTAGCCTCTACTCAATCCTAATGAATTGCAGTATGAGGCTGAAATGACAGTTAGGGAGAGATTCAAGACACTTTGACACCCTGTCCCCCAATAGCTGGAGGGGGACAGTAGGTCCTTTCCCACTACCAACAACTGCCCCTCAACCTGAGAGGATCCCTGGGTGGATATCCCAGGTCAAGAGTTCAAATCAGATTTTCCTGTGCAGTACATTCACTCCTTCACTGCTCAACAGGGAGAGTTCAAAGGATCTCTAGTGGCCTGCTAGTAGAAAGCCACAGGAAATTTCCTCCTGCAAACCCAAGGAGATGGAGCGTGGACACTTCTGGTGAGCCACTGAGTCAGAAAAGACAGCCCAGAAAGCACTGTTCTGACACATCCATCTCTTCCTGTGCCCCCCATCTTCCACTGGAGTCAATGTTTCTGTGCTGCTCTCTTGCATTTTTGCAATGCCCAGACCTCTCAGGGAATTGCCAAACACTCTTCGCTCTGCTGGGAAAAGACCTTCAGAGGGCCAGGCGAGGGGGAAAGAGTGGACTAGGAGTTCAGAACTGGAGCAAAAATATTTGTTCAATTTTATGCCAGGCAGGATGATGCCTAGGTTCACAAGTGTGACCTCCCTGAAGAAGGATGCCTGGTACTTAGTGGCTCTCTCCTGTGGTGCAAAATGAGAGGACTTTTGTTCCCTGTTCACTTTCAGGGAGCCCACATCTAGCCTCCCGCTTGAGGGAGGATCTCATCCTCTTGGCTATGGGTTTGTACTTGGACTTTGTTTTTTTGGATCATCTTTCTTGGAGTTGTACCTTGCCTCATCAGAGATCATGTGCACTTGTCTATCTTCTTTCTTAGCTCAGATCCCCACCTTCTGCTTCACTGAGTCCATTTCTGTCCGGTATCTCTCCCTCTGGGCACGAGCTTCTGGCAAAAGTTGCCTCTAGTGGGCCATCTTTTCCTCCTCTTAGGATATTAGCCTTTCATCATATTCATAGCATGTGAATATCTTCTCCCAATCTGAAGGTTGTCTATTCCCCATGTTGAGTGTATCTTTAGCTGTGCAGAAGATTTTTGACTTGAACAGGTCCTATTTATTTATTACTTTGTAAAGTTTATTGTCATATTAACAGATATCATGCTCTGTAATTTAATAAGAAAAATAACTGAAATTTTATAATGAGCAGAATATTTAAACAGACTACTTCAGAAAAGAAGGTGTGAATGGTGAATAAATATGACATTAGTGATCCAAGAAATGCAAATTAAATCAATAATAAGTCATCACTGTCACTCACTGAAATGGCAAAAATTAAAAAAAAAACAATAACATCAAAAGTTGGTGAGGATGGGCGGTGCCTGTGGCTCCAAGAAGTAGGGTACCGGCCCCATATACTGGAGGTGGCAGGCTCAAACCTGGGCCTGGACAAAAAAACTACTAAAAAAAAAAAAAAAAACTTAATGAGGTTGTGGAATAAGTAGAATTCTCATGTAGAGTTGATGGACATGTAGAATGGTATAATCTCTTAGGAAAAATTCTAGCAATTTCTTTTAATTTTATAATTGTATATTACCCTCTGACCTAGCAATTCTATGGCTATATATTTACCCAAAGAAAATGAAATACCCCCCACATAAAAACTTGTACAACAATATTTACAGCAGCTTTGTTTGTAGTAGACAAAAACTGAAAACAATTCAAATGTTCAAACACAGGTGAATGAAAACACAAATCATAAATGAGGTAGGTTATGTAGGTTTGTTCTTAAGTTAATTTGTATTTAACCTGGAATATATACATTTGCCTATTACCTCTAAAAGCCTTCATTTGTATGTGGGAGTTGTATATAAGTCAGATGTTTGTAACTGGGGTACTAAACAAATTACTGATAAACACAAAACTCACAAGAATCTCAAAACCATTATGCTGACACAAAAGAATACATATCATATGATTCCATTTAAATAAAATTTAATAACAAACAAGACACATATACAGTGATAGAAGTCAAATACTGGTTTGTCCCTTGGCACACTAAAGTGGGGATTGATTGGAAATAGACAAGAGTGAATTATCTGGAGTAAAGGAAGTATTCTATATATTAATTGGGGTATCATTTACAATTGTATAATTTGTCAAAATTCATCAAAAACTTAGTATTTGTTCATTTCCTTATAGATATGCTAAAAAAATACAAAAAGAATCCCATAAATATTGAACTTCCATTAATGATATGTATGCTGGGCATTTTAAGACTAATTGCACTAATTTCTAGAACTTATTTTTAAATGCATAAAAATTAAGATTAACTAATATACACACATATATATACACTAAATGCAAATATAGCAAAATCTTAATTATAGAATCTGGGTGGTAAATATATTTTCAGATGTTTTATGTATATGAAAAACATTATGATGAAATAATGCTCTTAAGATAATGTTTAAAACAAAGATATATTACAGAATAAGATTGTGGCCAATTTAAAACATCACCTAAAATATCAGCTTTGTACTTTTATGCTGAACTAAATACTTTAATATAATTCTATTACCAAATAAGAAAAGAATTCATTATAGAATTTTTTGAATATCTAGAGAAGCAAGCAAAAATTTTAAATTCTGTAATCTTATAACCCATGGAAAATCACTTACAATGTATTAGTGTATTTCTTTTCTTAGTTAATATATCTTAAACATTTTCCCATTATTAAATATTCTTCAGAAGCTTGATTTTTAGATACTAGGGTATTTCACTGTATGTATATACGATATATATAAATTATTTACTCCATATTGTTAGATGTTGCCTTGTTTCCAAGTTTTTCTTTTCTTAAAATTCTGGTTTAATATAAGGGTACACACATTAGGTTACATTGTTTGCATTTGTAAGGTAAAGTAAAAGTTGTACTTGAGTCCTTCACCCAAGATGTATGCCATATACCCCTGCATTGTATCCTATAGGTAGGAGGTTACCAAACCTTTTCCTCCCTTCTTGAATTTAATTGTTTTTCCTCTTATGTGGGCCTGTAGTTCATCTACTAGTTTCAAATTAGTATTAATTACATGGGATGCTGTTTTGGGCTCCATTTATGAGATCCTTAGTAGAATGTTCTCCAACCCCATCCAGATAAATACAAAAGATATAAAGTCTCACTGGAGTGAGGTAATATCATAAACTAGTTTTGATTTGTCTTTCTCAGATGAGTAGAGACAATGACCATTTCTCATGTGTGTGTCAGCTAATCATCTGTCTTATTTGGAGAAAGTTTTGTTTATGGCTCTTGCTCAATGATTAATGGAGTTGTTTATTCTTTTCTTGTTGATTTGAGTTTTTTGTAGATTCTGGTCATTAGCTCTTTGTCATAAAGTCTGGTAATGTCATGCCTCCAGATTTGTTTTTATATCATATAATTGCACAAGCTATTTACATTTCTTTGGGTTCCATATGAAATGAATAACTTTTTTATTCAAGTTCTCCAAAATCTAAAGTTGGTGATTTAAGGGAAGTTGTGTTGAATCTTTAGATCACTTTGGGTAGTATAAGCATTTTAAGAATATTAATTCTTCTAAGCCATAAGCATGGTAAGTTTTTTCATTTATTAATGTCTGTCTTCCACTATTTCTTCCTCAGGGTTTCATACTTCATATCCTTTGTTCAGTATAATATCCTAAGATATTTCTTTTCTTTTGAAGCTTCTGTGAAGGATGTCATGACTGATTTGCTTCTCAGCCTGAATGCTGCTGGTGTATATGAATGAGAACATTGATTTTATAACCTGAGATGTTGCTCTATTTCTTAATCATTTCCAGGAGTCTCAAGGGTAAGTTTTTTGGATTTTCACAATATAAGAGCATATCATCAACAAAGAGCAAAAGTTTGACCTCCTTTGTTCCTATTTCTCTTGTCTGATTTCCTTGTCTTTGACTTCCAGCACTACGTTGAATAGCAGAGGCAATAGTGGACATTATATCCGGTTTTAGTTCTAAGTGGAAATGCATTAAGTTTTCCTCCATTCAGTATGATATTGGCTATGGGTTTGTTGTAGGTGGCTTCTATAAGTTTATAAAATATCCCATTTATACCTATTTTATTGTATTCTTATCAGAAAAGGATATTGAATTTTGTCATTTTTTTTCTGTCTCTATTAAGAGAATTGTATGGTCTTTGTTTTTGCTTCTATTGTACGTGATGAATTATTTTTATGGATTTCATGTGTTGAACCAGCCTTACATCCTTGGGATGAAACCTACCTAGTCAGGATGAATTATTTTTTAATATGTACCTGTATTCTATCTTCTAGGATTTTTAAAAATTAATTAAAATCATAACTGTTTACACTTATGGGGTACAATGGGATGATATGATATACAATGTGGAATGCTTAAATCAAACTGAATAGGATAGCAATCACTTCACTTATTTTTTGAGGTAAGACATTTAAAATTTACTCTTAATTATTTTGAAATATACCCTTGAATTGTGCACATTAGGTGAGATGCCACCAAGTGCCCTCCCTACTCCCACTAATTGCCCTCCAAACTTTCCCTTCAATCTCTGTCCTCAACTCTCCCATGCTAGACTACCCAGATGACCAAAAATCACTTTACAACAAAGATATTTGCAGAATAATGCTTATTAAAGCCCAATTCATAATTGCCAAGTTATGGAAGCAGCCCAAGTGCCCATCAACCCATGAATGGATTAACAAATTGTGGTATATGTATACCATGGAATATTATGCAGCCATAAAAGATGGATGCTTTACCTCTTTTATGTTTACATGGATGGAACTGGATCATATTCTTTTTAGTAAAGTATCTCAAGAATGGAAAAAAATACCCAATATACTCAATACTATTATGAAATCAATATATAATTACCCACATTTTCTGGCAAAAGATAAGTTACAATTATAGCCCATAAAGATGGAGAGAAGAGGAAGGTTAGGTGAGGGGAGGGGGGACAGGTGGAGGGAGGGCAATTGGTGGAACCTCACCTACTGTGCATATTGCAAGCATACATGTCAAATATATTAATAGTATATATGTCTAAACACAACAATTAAATAAGTGAGGTGAATGATATGTTAACCAGTTTGAAGTAAGCATTCCAAATTGTATATAAAATCAGCACATTGTACCCCATAAATGAAAAAAAAAACATTTGCTAGGATTTTATTGAACATTTTTGTGTCAATATTCATTAAAGATATTGTTTTGTAGTTTTCTTTTTTTGTTGGATCCTTTGCTGGTTTGATATCAGGGTGATATTTTCTTGTAGAAGGAGTTGGAGAGGGTTCTTACATTCTCAGTGTTTTGGAATATATTCTCCAATGTAGTTATGAGTTCTTCTTTCAAGATTTCATAGAATTTTGGTGTATGATGATCTGGTCCAGAACTTTTTTTGTAGAAAGATTTTTTATTGTTGCTACAATTTGAGTGCTTGATATTGGTCTGTTCAAGAAATCTATTTCTTCCTGATTAAGGGTAGGGAGGTAGTCTGATTCCAGATGTTGGTCTATTTCCTCCACATTTTCCATTTTTT
Source organism: Galagoides demidoff (assembly GCA_963574575.1). NCBI lineage: Eukaryota > Metazoa > Chordata > Mammalia > Primates > Galagidae > Galagoides > Galagoides demidoff. The sequence continues at coordinate 46,710 of CAUYQV010005595.1, forward strand.
TTTATTCAGTGAGGATATTTTGTATCTCTGTGATATCTGTTGATATTTCTCCATTTTCATTCCTCATTGAGGTTATAGAGATCTTATCTTTTTGTTCTAGTTAATCAGGCTAAAAGTTTATCAATTTTATTTATCTTTTCAAAGAATCAACAGTTTTCACTAATCTTTTGCATGGTTCTTTTGTTCTTGATTTCATTTATTTCTGATTTAATTTTGGTGATTTCTTTTCCCCTACTAGTTTTAGGATTGGATGTCTTTTACTTTTCCAGTTCCTTGAGATGATTTATTAGATTGCTTATTTGTGCTCTATTTCTGGATTTGGGCATTCAATGTGATAAATTTTCCTCTTAGGGAAGCTTTCGCACTATTCCATAGGTTTTGAAAGCTCATGGCTTCATTATCATTTTGTTTAAGAAATCTAATGATTTTTTGTCTTTATTTCATCCTTGACTCAGGTTTCATTTAGAACAACCTTATTTAGTTTCAATGACTTTGTGTGAGAATGAAGGATTATGTTTGAATTAAGTTCTACTTTTATTCCATTGTGGTACATAAAGATACAAGGTATAATTTCTGTTTCTTTAAATCTATCTAGGTTTGATTTGTTACCTAGGATATGATAAATTTTAGAGAATAATCAATGAGCTAATGAGAAGAACATATACTTAGTGGTATTGGAGTGAAATGTTCTGGTTATATGCCTGTTAAGCCCATTTGTTCTAAAGTCATGTTTGATACCCTAGATTTTGTACTTAGTAAACAAGGACTTAAAGAAGCTATTTTAAATATGTTTAAAGATCTAAGGGAAAATAAATAATTAAAAGAATGCATGATGGCAATGTCCAATTACATAGAGAATATCCAAAAAGAGATAAATGGGGTAGTGCCTGTGACTCAGTGCGTAGGGCACCAGCCCCATATATGGAGGTGGCAGGTTCAAATTTAGCCCTGGCCAAACTGCAATAAAAAAAATAGCTGGGCATTCTGGTGGGCACCTGTAGTCCCAGCTACTTTGTGGGGCTGAGGCAAAAGAATTGCTTAACCCCAAGAACTAGAGGTTGCTGTGAACTGTGATGACACAGCATTCTACCGAGGGCAGTAAAATGAGACTCTGTTTAAAAAAAAAAAAAGAAAAGAAAAGAAAAAAGAAAGAAAAACAAAAAAAGAAAAGAAAAGAAAAAAGAAAGAAAAACAAAAAAAGAAAAGAAAAAAGATAAATGATACAATTATCAAACATTATACATATGTTTAAAGATCTAAAGGAAAATAAATAATTAAGAGAATGCATGATGGCAATGTCCAATTACATAGACCAAGAAATCTGTGGTAGAAAATACAAAAACAAAAATAAAAATATAGGGGGTGGAGGCAAGATGGCGGACTGCAGCCAGCTTTCCACAGAGGCTCCTGTCCAGAAGGAGAGTTAAAAAACAGAAGCTTAGCAAGTAAGCCAATGCTTTGGAGCTGAGGCAAGAAAGAAGTTAGAAGAATGCACATCAACTCTGCTGAGGTGAACTGCAACCCCAAGGATACAAACAAAAGGTACAAAATCCACCACCAAGCGGATGAGAGTCCCCTCCCCCATGAAAAGGGTTTGCAGAATACTCCATACAAAGAAGTGAGCAGAGTTCAAACATCCTCCCATTCTATCCCATGCGAGAGACCCTCTAAAAACTGGACCTCGTACTCCTACTAGGGTGCCATGGCACTCTCCTTCCAGGCATAAAACTGTATAGAACTGTGTATATTCTCTACCTACGATTCTGAACTCCCAGCACTTCCACTCCATTCTCACCCCAAGGTGTAGAAGCCTGTCCCTCGTGGAGTCCAGATTCTTGGGCATTTTCTTGAGAGGTGTGGACAGGGCAGGGGCTATTGCTGGTCTGTGCTGATTCTGCCTCATGGTAGTAAGAAGAGGACGGTCAGATGAGAGGGAACCATACAGGAGCAGCAGTGCCCTGAGGCACAGAGCAGGAGCCGCAGCGGTGGGAACAATAAGGCTCACAGCCCTGGGGCTATTCTGGAAAGACACACCCTGTCTCTCTGGGCAACCAGAGGAAGCTGGGTATCTTCTCCACTGGCAGGCACCAGGGGATGGATCTAAGATAGAAGCACAAGCCCCGTGAGTAAAGGGAAGGCCTGAGGCAGTAGCGGCCTGGGCAGAGCATGGGGACTAGAATACATGTTCTCAGAGCCAGCAGACTTGCAGGGCAGGTCTTAGCCAGAGGATTGCTTTACTGAGCCTAAGATGCACCCAGCCCTTAGGAGATCATAGCTGAGACAAAGGTGGGCAGGCAGAGGCTGGAACTGACAGCTGAGTGTGAGTTCTAACTGCTTGCTGCTACCTGGGGCTCAGTAGCGGTTTCTGTCAACTCAAGCAGCATCTGATCTGCAGGGGAATATAGCCAGGATGGAAACAAATTCTGCAAAGTTGTTCTGTCCTGTTCTGCCAGCAACATCAATCAGAGGTGGGGCTGGAACTGAATGAACTGCCAAGGCCGCCATTAAGCACCTGAAGTTGTCAGGCCTCACCTCCCCCTGTCAGATAGTGGCAGAGAGCTGTGGCCTGGCTTAGGATACATAGATCTACCTGTGACTCAGGCAGTCATAAACTACTGGAGCATCTGCTCATTGGAGGAAACTGGGTCACAGTCCTGTCGGGTTACCAGTGACTGGGTGTGACAGCAGTGCAAGATGGGGAAGGAAGTATCAACTTTTCCAGACTATATTTTCTGGGTGGGTCCTTCAGACCTCAAGGAGCACTGGAGCAAGTCATACTTGAGCTGCCAGGAGACCCCTGCTACCTAGTTGCTGGAGAACTTTTGAGCTCTCCCACCTGAGATTGGTGCTGACTGGGACAATTAATTTGGATCTCTTGAACTGGGCCAATCACCTGAGATCCATCCAAAATGGTACCCTGGGTGTGTGGTTGTGGGAAGGTTTGATTTTCCTTTCCCAATTGTTCCTTGTGGGGGGTGGGGTGATTTAATTGCTGGTATCTCACCACAGCTGAGACTTCAACCCACAGTAACTGATTCACTAGGGTAGGACAGAGATCAGCTGAAAACAAGACAGAGCCACTTAGCCCCACCACACCAAACAGGTCTCCAATTTCTCAGGCCATAGCACAGTACAGGTCCTTGGGAAAGCTCTAGCACAAAAGGTTCAGACACCAGTCCCAGATTTTGGGCAAAGGGCTAGTTAATCACTACTCCTGGAGCCCCCAACCCAACTTCTCCTTATCTGCATATCTAGCCAAACAGTGTAAAGTAAGCAGAAATCAGCTTACTGATGATGAAATCAGTAGAAAAACTCTGGTAACATGAATAACCAGAGTAGATCAACACTCCCAAGGAAGGAGATGGCAGATGCAATTGAAGATCCCATTCATGAACAGATGGCTGAGATGTTAGAAACTGAATTCAGAATTTGGATTTCAAATAAGATTAATAGAATGGAGGCAAAGTTGGAATTAGAAATTCAAGGAGCATTTCAAGAATTCAATGAATTAAAAGACAAAAATCACAAAAGATTTTGAGACATTGATGCAAAAGATTGCAGCCCTCAAAGATCTGAAAAATACAGTAGAATCCCTCCATAACAGAATGGGGTAGGCAGAAGTAAGGATCTCTGACATTGAAGACAAAGTTGTTGAACACACCCAAAAACTCAAAGGGGAAGAGAAATGGAGAACAAAAATGGATCATTCTCTCAGAGAACTCAGAGATAATTTGAAGAAAACTAATATTCACTTTATAGAAATCCCTGAAGGTGAGAAAGTTGCTTAACAAAAATACATAGGCTCTTCTTCATGAAATTATGCAAGAGAACATTCCAGACATTCCAAGAGATTCTGAAATTCAGATAGCAGACAGTTTCAGAATCCCAGCATGACTCAACCTGAATAAGACATCCCCCAGGCACATCATAATTAAATTCACTAAAGTTAATATGAAAGAGAAAATTCTGAAAGCAGCCAGACATAAGAAAACCATAACCTACAGTGGAAGAATATTAGAATGACTTCAGATCTCTCTGCCGATACCTTTCAAGCTAGAAGAGGCAGCCATCAACTTTTAATCTCTTAGAACAAAATAACTTTCAACCCAGGATCCTTAATATAGCTAAACTAAGTTTTATTTATGGTGGAGAAATTAAATACTTAAATGACATTCACATGTTGAAGAAATTTGCCATAACTAAAACAGCTCTCCAGGATATTCTCAGACCTATCCTGCATCATGGCCAGTGCAATCCTCCACCACAAAAGTAAACTCACTCGGAAACTTTTGATCAAATTCCAACTTCCACAGTGTCAAAAGGATTAAAACTGTCCTCTGGACTTTTGAAAAACTCGATACCCAAAATTTCACCAGGCTTATCAATATTCTCAATTAATGTGAATGGGTTAAATTGTAGTCTAAAGAGGCACAAGTTGGCTGACTGGATACAAAAACTCAAGCCAGATATCTGCACCATACAAGAATCTCATTTTACCTTAAAAGATAAATATAGACTCATGGTGAAGGGGTGGTCATGTCTAATTGAGGCAAATGGAAATCAGATAAAAGCAGGTGCTGAAGTTTTATTTGCAGACACAATAGGCTTTAAACCAACAACAGTAAGCAAGGATAAAGATGGCCACTTCATATTTGTTAAGGGTAATATTCAATATGGTGAGATTTTAATTATTAATATTTATACACCCAACCAGAATGTACCTTAATTTATAAGAGATACTCTAATAGGCATGAGCAACTTGATTTCTTCCAGCTCCATCATAGTTGGAGATTTTAACACTCTTTGGCAGTGTTGGATAGATCCTCCAATAAGAAGCTAAGCAAAGAAATTGTAGATTTAAACTTAACCATTTGGATTTAGTAGACATCTACAGAACATTTCATCCTAACGAAACTGAATACACGTTCTTCTCATCAGCCCATGGAACATACTCCAAAATTGATCACATTTTAAGATACAAGTCTAGCCACAGCAATTTTAAAATAATAGCAGTTATTTCTTGCATCTTCTCAGAACTTCATGGAATAAAAAGTTGAACTCAGTAACAATAGGAATCTGAAGACTCATACAAAAACATGGAAACTAAGTAACCTTATGTTGAATGATAGCTGGATCAGAGACAAGATCAAAAAGGAAATTATCAATTTTTTTGAAAAAACGATAATGAAGACATGAATTATGAGAACCTCTGGGATACCAGAAGGCAGTCCTAACAGGCAAATTTATAGCACTGTAAGTCTTCCTCAAGAGAACAGAAAGAGAGGAAGTTAACAACTTAATGGGACATCTCCAGCAACTGGAAAAGGAAGAACATTCCAATCCCAAACCCAGCAGAAGAAAAGAAATAACCAAAATTAGAGCAGAATTAAGTGAAATTGAAAACAAAAGGATTATGCAACAGATCAATAAATCAATAAGTTTTTTTTAAAGGTCAATAAAATAGATAAACCTTTGACAGCCTAACCAAGGAAAAAAGAGTAAAATCTCTAATTTCATCATTCAGAAATGATAAAGATGAAGAAACAATAGACCCCTTAGAAATTCAAAAACTCCTTAATGAATATTAAAAGAAACTTATTCACAGAAATATGAAAATTTGAAGGAAATTGACCAATAATGGGAAGCATGGCACCTTCCAAGACTTAGCCAGAGTAAAGTGGAAATGTTAAACAGGCCTATATCTAGTTCTGAAATAGCATCAACTATACAAAATCTCCCTAGAAAGAAAAACCCAGGACCAGATGGCTTCACATCAGAATTCTACCAAACCTTTAAATAAGAACTAGTACCTATATTACTTAACCATTTCCAAAACACAGAAAAACATGTAATACTACCCAATACATTCAATGAAGCAAACATCACCTTGATACCCAAACCAGGAAAGACACAACAAGAAAAGAAAATTATAGACCAATATCACTAATGAATACTGATGTGAAAATATTCAAGAAGATCCTAACAAACAGAATCCAGTAACACACCAAAAAAATTATACACCATGACTAAGTAGGTTTTATCCCAAGATCTCAAGGCTGGTTCAACATATGTAAATCTATACATGTGATTCATCACATAAACAAATTAAAAAACAAAGACCATATAATTCTCTCAATTATTGCAGAAAAAGCTTTTGATAATATCCAGCATCCTTTCATGATCAGAACTCTTGAGAAAATTGGTATAGGAAGGACATTTCTCAAATTGATAGAGGCCATCTACAGCAAACCCACAGCCAATATTGTACTGAATGGACTTAAATTGAAATCCTTTCCACTCAGATCAGGAACCAGGCAAGTTTGTCCATTATCTCCATTGCTCTTTAACATTGTAATGGATGTTTTAGCCATCACAATTAGGGGAGAAAAGGCAATCAGGGGTATCCATATAGGATCTAAAGAGATTAAACTTTCATGCTTCACAGATGATATGATTGTATACCTGGGAAAAAACCAGGGATTTGACTACAAAACTCTTAGAAGTGATCAAGGAGTACAGCAGCATCTCAGGTTACAAAATCAACACTCATAAATCAGTAGCCTTTATATATACCAACAATAGTCAAGCTGAAAAGATAGTCATGGACTCTATTCCATTCGCAGTAGTGCCAAAGAAGATGAACTATTTGGGAGTTTACTTAACAAAGGATGTGAAAGATCTCTATAAAAAGAACTATGAAACTCTATGAAAAGTAATAGTTGAAAATGTTAACAAATGGAAAAACATACCATGCTCATGGCTGGGAAGAATCGACATTGTTAAAATGTCCATACTACCCAAAACAATATGTAATTTTAATGCAATCCCCATCAAAGCTCCACTGTCATACTTTAAAGGTCTAGAAGAAAAAATACTTCATTTTATATGGAATCAAAAACCCCTTGGATAGCAAAGATATTCCTCAGAAATGAAAACAATGCAGGAGGAATCACACTACCAGACCTCAGACTATAATATAAATCAATAGTGATCAAAACAGCATGGTACTGGCACAAAAACAGAGAGGTAGATGCATGAAACAGAATGGGGAACAAGAGATGAACCCAGCTACTCACCGTTATCTGATCTTTGACAATCCAACTAAAAACAATGAGTGGGGAAAAATGTCCTATTTAACAAATGGTGCTGGGAAAACCTATAAAAGACTGAAACTGGACCCATACCTTTCACCATTAACTAAATTAGACTCTCACTGGATTAAAGATTTAAACTTAAGACATGAAACTATAAAAATACTAGAAGAAAGTGTAGGGAAAATACTTGAAGAAATCGGCCTAGGTGAAAATTTTTTGACGAGGACCCCTCGGGCAATTGAAGCAACATCAGAAATATACTACTGGGACCTCATCAAACTAAACAGCTTCTGCACAGCCAAGAACACGGTAAGTAAAGCAAGAGGATAGCCCTCAGAATGGGAAAAGATATTTGCAGGTTATGTCTCCAATAAAGGTTTAATAACCAGAATCCACAGATAAATCAAATGTATTAGCAAGAAAAGAACAAGTGATCCCACCTCAAGGTAGGCAAGGGACTTGAAAAGAAACTTCTCTGAAGACGGCAGGCGCATGGCCTACAGACATATGAAAAAATGCTCATCATCCTTAACCATCAGAGAAATGCAAATCAAAACTACTTTTAAATATCAACTAGCTCCAGTAAGATTAGTCCATATCACAAAATTCCAAAACCAGAGATGCTGGCACGGATGTGGAGAAAAGGGAACACATCCACACTGCTGGTGGGAATGCAAACTAATTTGTTACTTTTTCAAGGATGTCTGGAGAACACTTAGAGAACTAAAAATATATCTCCCATTTGATTGTACAATTCCTCTATTAGGTATATATCCAGAAGACCAAAAATCGCACTACAACAAAGGTAGTACCAGAATGTTTATTGCAGCCCAATTCATAATTGCTAGGTCATGGAAGAAGCCCAAGTGCCCATCAACCCATGAATGGATTAATAAATGTTGTATATGTACGCCAAGGAATATTATGCAGCCTTAAAGAAGGATGGATACTTTACCTCCTTCATGCTTACATGGAAGGAGCTGGAAAATATTCTTAGCAAATTATCTCAGGAATGGAAGAAAAAGTATCCAATGTAATCAGCCCTACTATGAAACTAATTCATAGCTTTCATATGAAAGCTATAACTGAATTATAGCCTAAGAATATGGGGAAAGGGGAGAGGGAGGGGAGGGGAGGGGGGAGGATGGGTGGAGAGAGGGTGATTGGTGGGACCATGCCTATGGTTTATCTTACAAGGGTACATGTGAATCTTTCTAAATGTAGAGTATAAATATCTTAACACAATAACTAAGAAAATGACATGAAGTCTATGTTGACCAGTTTGATGAAAGTATTTATGATTGTTTATAGAACCAGCACACTGTACCCCATGACTGCACTAATATACACAGCTATTATTTAATAATAAAAAATATACACTAGAAGGGGTCAGTAGTATATTTGAGCAGGTAGAAGGGAGAATTAGTGAAGTTGAAAATAGATCAATTGGGATTATCAGTTTGAGGATAAGAAAGGTAAAGTCAGTTTAATGATGTACTAAAAGTGCTGAAAGGAAACAAACAAATTGTGAATCAAGATTCTTAAATACAGCCATACTACCTTTCAAAAGTAGAAGAAAGGCATTCCAAGCTAAAAAAAACCCAGAGAATTTGTTTTAATCACCTCTACATTACTAGAAATACTAAATAATATTCTTTAGGCTAAAAACAAGGGATTCAGATAGTAATTTGAATTCACACATAAAAGTAGAGTTCTGGTAAAAAGAATTGTGCAGATAATTATGGAGACAATAAAATTATGCATGTTTTTATCTTTTGTGAATGTGTGTATATGTATTACACTCATTGGAATAAGAAAATGATGCCACAATGAATCCATAAGAAGAAACAGAGGACCAGAAATAATTTTTAAGTAAGTTTAATATAGTATATTATGTGAATATATACTTGTTCTTTATTCTTTCCTCAATGTCTGTAAAAGATATAGGGCTATAAATTTATAAATATAACCATGCATGATTGTGTTTGTAGCACACAAAGTCATAATAAGCATGGCAATAAGCACAAAAATGGTTTTCATGAAGAAAATAGAGTTATTTAGTAGTAAACATTTTATATCCTACGAAAGGTAACTTAGTATCAATGAGAACTAAATTCCAATAAACCAAGATGCATATTCTAATTCCTGGAACAACCACTGAAACAATAACAACTTCAGAATTATAGTAAAAATTATTAAAGAATTAATATGTCACACTAGAAAATGTGGATACAAAAGAACAGGGAAAGTAGAAACAGAGGAGTCAAAAGACATAAGACACATATAAAATAGAAAGCAAGAGAGCATATGTAACATACATTATATTCATAAAAGCATGAAATATAATCATATTTAACAAGCTAATTAAAATATGAAAATATTCAGAGTATGTTGATAGAAAAACAAGATCTTAGTATGTTGTGCTTACAGGAGGCACATTTGAGATACAATGGTATGAACAGGATTAAAGTAAAAAGATAGAGCTGGTGTGGATATGACAGTATCAGTTCTCAAAAAACTTAAGACAAAAAATTAAAAGATATAACAATTAGCATTAAATATTGATAAAAGTCAGTTCAGCATGTATATATAGCAATTATATATATATATATATATCTAACAACACATTCCCCAAATCCGTGAAAAGAAGTTACAGAAATGAGAGAGAAATAAATAATTTCATAGTAATATTAGAAAATTTGTTACCCCACCCTCAATAATTTATTAACTAGATAGAAAAAAATAGCAACTATCCAGGAAATTTAAGTAATACCTATACATACACTAGACTTAAAAAAAATCTATAGATTAGGCGTGGCACCTGTGGCTCAAAAGGGTAGGGTGCTGACCTCATATGCTGGAGGTGGCAGGTTCAAACCCAACCCTGGCCAAAAATAATAATAATAATAATAATAATAATAAGAATAAATACATAACAATAAAAATCTATAGAATATATACAAGAACGTAAGCATATATATTCTTCTGAAGCATGCATGAAACATTTCCAAGAATATACTCAGTGATATACCATAAAACAAACCTCAATAAGATTTTTAAAAATTGAAATTACAATTTCAATACAATTTCAAATACAGTGTAATTAAATTAAATTAAAAATATAAAAAAAGAACACACCAAAAATTAGAAGGTATCCCATGTTCATAGATTGGAAGAATCAATATTTAAAAAATGTCTATATTACTCAAAGTTATCTATAGATTAAACGTAATCACTGCCAAAATACAATAACATTATTCAAAAATTTAAAAAAATTATAAAATTTGTAAAAACCCACAAAAGACCCCAAATAACTAAAGCAATCCTGAGCAAAGAGAACAAAGCTAGAAGCATTACATTAACTTACTTCAAAATATGTGGGGACTGAGAGATCCCACATCTCGCACCATCCCCACAGTTGACTGCTGTGGGGATGGTGGGAGAGAAAACTCAGACTCAGTTATCTTGGGTCTAACAACTAATGAATGTCTGGAGAAGCATTAACTATTACTTTCATGAGGAGCAGCTAGCAAGGGCTGCACCCAGCAGACATCTCAAAGGTTCTTTTATTCAGCAAAAGCCACAAAATGGGCTGAAAAGCTAATAATAGAAAAAAAGAAACTAAACATAATGGTTATCTTAAACAATCATTGGCAGGGAAGCAGAATGGGGAAAAGCAGAGGAAAGAATCATGAGAGTTACACCATGTAATTCTAAATTTAGACAAAGAAAAGGGTGTAATCTTTAACATTCTTAACTCACTCTGATGATTCCCATGTATACCTTGGCATGGCTCAGTTGATAGTAATCTTTAGTTACTAAACACTCTGTTCTTACCCCACAATAACATATGGGTGCCATTTACAGCTCTGGTGGGGACATAGTGAATCCTGGACTTTGGTCAGTTTGTCAGGAATGTTAGCCCTGAGCTGTTTGGTACTCAGCCTTCTATTTAAACCACCAAGTTGTTATTGGGGGTTGAATAACTTGGACTTTGGCCAACAGGCCCTTCAGAATGCCTTAGACTAAGCTAAACTATGTCCTTAGCTAACACCACAAAAATACACTACAAACCAATAGTCACCCAATCATTACAGTATTGGCATAGAAGCTGATACATAGACCAATGAAACCAGAATAGAGAATCTCCTATCAGGGGAAAGGAAGGAACCCAGTGTATCAGTGAGGTGAAGTGTAAGAGGGCAGGATCCCATTTGGGGAAAAAAATGCTCCCAAGGACAGAGTTTGGAGGGAGATTGAAAATGAAGATAATACTGTTAATACCTCCCTTGAAGCTGAGAGATGGAACCTGCAAATACCTGGAAGTTATCACTAAATATTCTGGATTTCCCTCTCCAAAACTATTTGTAGGATGGAAAAATCTCAACCCCTTCCTTGGAGTTACTTCTACTCTTACATTCTACTTTTTTCCTGCCCAACTGCCTGGGCATAGGATGGTCATCTGCATCAGCATTCAGTTGGTTCTAAAATAAATGGCATTTGGATGAGACCCAGCTTCTTAGGGAATTATTTTACAAACAGAAGGAAATATTAACTGGACAGATTGGAGGAACGGGCACCAGAAGAAAATAGAGGGTTACCTAGAATGCAGAAATCTAGGTTTCCCAAAGTGGAAGGAGAGAGGAGACATTCAACAAACAAGTATTTATTGAGTGCCTACATGTGCCAGGCACTGTTCTAGAACCCCCAAAAGAAAAAAAAGATAAGAGGCAGCAAACATGAATTCTGAGGGAGAGGAAAGGGGTAGTTGAGGAGGAAGGTTAAGGGGACTGAGAAGCTTGAGGTGATAGGGGCTGTGCCTTAGACCTCCTCTTCAGCCTCTTCACCAAAATCCTCCTCCTCTTCCACGGTGGCATCCTGGTACTGCTGATACTCAGAGACGAGGTCGTTCATGTTGCTCTCAGCCTCGGTGAATTCCATCTCGTCCATGCCCTCGCCTGTATACCAGTGGAGGAAGGCCTTCTGGCGGAACATGGCAGTGAACTGCTCTGAGATGCGCTTGAAGAGCTCCTGGATGACTGTGCTGTTGCCAATGAAGGTGACTGCCATCTTGAGGCCACAAGGTGGGTTGTCACAGACAGCTGTCTTGACATTGTTGGGGATCCATTCAATGAAGTAGCTGCTATTCTTTTTTTTTTTTGAGACAGATCCTCAAGCTATCCTGCTGGGTAGAATGCCATGGCATCACAGCTCATAGCAACCTCCAACTCCTGGGCTCAAGCGAGTCTCCTGCCTCAACCTCCCAAGCAGCTGGGACCACAGGCGCCCACCACAATGCCCGGCTATTTTTTGGTTGCAGCCATCATCGTTGTTTGGCAGGCCCAGGCTAGGGATTTGAACCTGCCACCTTAGGTGTATGTGGCTAGCGCCTTAGCCAATTGAGCCGCTGGCGCCAAGCCAGTAGCTGCTATTCTTGTTCTGCACATTGAGCATCTGCTCATCTACTTCCTTCATGGACATCGTCCACGGAAGACAGCAGCCACGGTGAGGTATCGGCCATGGCAGGGGTCACAGGCAGCCATCATGTTCTTGGCATCAAAGACCTGCTGGGTGAGTTCTGGCACAGTGAGAGCCCGATACTGCTGGCTTCCACGGCTGGTGAGAGGGGCAAAGCCAGGCATGAAGAAGTGGAGATGTGGGAAGGGCACCATGTTGACTGCCAGCTTGCGAAGGTCAGCTTTGAGCTGGCCAGGGAAACGGAGGCAGGTGGTGACACCACTCATGGTGGCTGAGACAAGGTGGTTCAGGTCCCCATAAGTTGGCGTGGTCAACTTTAGGGTATGGAAGCAGATGTCGTAAAGGGCCTCATTGTCAATGCAGTAGGTCTCATCAGTGTTCTCTACCAACTGATGGACAGAGAGGGTGGCATTATAGGGCTCAACCGCGGTATCACACACTTTGGGTGAAGGCACCACACTAAAGGTATTCATGATGCGGTCAGGATACTCTTCTCGGATCTTGCTGATAAGGAGCGTGCCCATTCCAGAACCTGTGCCCCCACCCAGTGAGTGGGTCAGCTGGAAGCCCTGCAGGCAGTCACAGCTCTCTGCCTCCTTCCGTACCACATCCATGACTGAATCAACCAGCTCAGCCCCTTCTGTATAGCAGCCCTTGGCCCAGTTGTTGCCTGCCCCAGTCTGACCAAAAACAAAGTTGTCTGGTCTGAAGATTTGGCCAAAAGGACCTGAGCGAACAGAGTCCATGGTCCCAGGTTCTAGATCCACTAGGATAGCACGAGGAACGTATTTGCCACCTGTGGCTTCACTGTAGTACACGGAAATTCGGTCTAGCTGCAGATCGCTGTCCCCGTGGTAGGTACCGGTGGGGTTGATGCCATGTTCATCGCTGATCACCTCCCAGAACTTGGCACTGATTTGGTTGCCACACTGACCGGCCTGGATGTGCACGATTTCCCTCATAGTTAAAATTTATTGTTTTTGCTCGCCTCAAGGTGTTCACGGGGCAGATTAAAAAAAAATTTTTTTTTTCTCTCTCTGCTGGTCGCAGGCTAAAAGAATGGGACGTGCCCCAAAAGCTAGAGCAGCGAGGTCTGAATGCTCCGACAGGAAGGTTCTGAGAGGGAGAAAAGCTCCTTTAAAGATATAATTTACCAAAACTTTCACAAAATTAAACAAAAAAACCTGGATTGCCTCATACCTATTTCATTTTATTTTTTATTAAATCATAGTTGTGCACATTAATGCAATCATGGGGTACAGTGTGCTGGTTTTATATATAATTCGAAATATTTTCACCAAACTGGTTAACATAGCCTTTGTACCCTTATAAGATGGACCATAGGTGTGGTCCCACCAATCACCCTCCCTCCACCCAACCTCCCACCTTCCCTCCCTTCCTTCTCCCCCTTCCCCATATTTTGGGGCTATAATTGGGCTATAGCTTTCATGTGAAAGCTATACATTTGTTTCATAGTAGGGCTGAGTACATTGGATACTTTTTCTTCCATTCTTGAGATACTTTGCTAAGAAGAATATGTTCTAGCTCCATCCATGTAAACATGTAGGAGGTAAAGTCTCCATCTTTCTTTAAGGCTGCATAATATTCCATGGTATACATATATGACAATTTATTGATCCATTTGTGGATCAATGGACACTTGGGCTTCTTACATGATTTGGCAATTATGAATTGGCCTGCAATGAAAATTCTGATACAAATATCTTTATAGTGTGATTTTTGGTCTTCTGGATATATACATAGTAGAGGAATTATAGTATCAAATGGCAGGTCTATTTTTAGTTCTCTAAGTGTTTTCCAAACATCTTTCCAAAAGGATGTATTAGTTTACATTCCCACCAGCAGTGTAGAAGTGTTCCCTTTTCTCCACATCCATGCCAGCATCTCTGGTTTTGGGATCTTCTGATGTGGGCTAATCTTACTAATGTTAGATGATATCTCCAAGTAGTTTTGATTTGCATTTCTCTGATGATTAATCATGATGAGCATTTTTTCATATGTCTGTAGTGAAGCCCTTAATTATTGTAATACCTTTGGAATCAGACTGACCAAAAATTAGGTGAATCTGGCTTTAGAAAAATGAAAACTGCAATACCTCTGTTAACATTTGATAACATTT
>CAUYQV010005597.1:0-11449 GCA_963574575.1 Galagoides demidoff
CATATTTCAGCTTTAGTCCTATGCAGCTTACCCATCTCAGGGGTCCAAGTAAGTAACAGAAAATAGGACCCCAAAATATTTCTTACCAATTCCTCCAGAGTTTCAAATTGAGCAAGGTTGGCTTCTAAGGAGGCACAGAAGTTTTGACTGAATGTCTAATTCCTTGGGTCTTCAAAAAAATAAAAGCATTTACTTCTAAATCCAATTCAGGTTTTTGAGCAGGCAGCATTACAGAGAGGGCACTGAGACCACCTTTTCCTGTCTCACTAAAAGACAATCAGAATGAATTACAATAAATACATTTTCTTATCTTTTTATCTCTCTCCTTTTTTTATTTTTGTTTATTATCCTATTTTGGATTGTTGCTTTCTTAATGATCACTCAAGAGTCTTATTCTAAGCACAATAGGCATCAGTCCAGTGGTCTTTAAGCGGGGTACTTGGACCCTTGACTTTTTCAGGTATACATGGACACTAACAGTTTCAAGGAAATCAATTTTTATAGCAACAACTATCCTCTTTCCTAAGATCACATATTCTTTTTTCCACATCTTCTTTCATAGCAGCTTTCTTCCTCTTTGGTTAAAGAAAGGCAAACTCATTGTCTGTCTTGGATTTACTATGCTGTATTTCTTAGGGGTACAAAACTATCATTGAACAGAACAGAATTTAAAATATGAATTTTTGGTACCAAATTATAATCTAGAACTTCTTCTAGGCTTTGTGTGTGTGTGTGTGACATACATATACAATGTACATGTATATGAATATACATATAATTTTGTTTTATATATGTATTTTTTATGTATTTTATCCAGTGATATACCTCAAGCATTTCACATAGTGCCTAGCATATAATGGAGCTCAAAAATACTGACAATATACATGTGTTAAGAATATCATACAAGTTGGAGGAAAACTGACAAAACAATAGAAAGTGCAACCACACCTGCAGTTAGGACGGCACTGATGAAAGGGTAATAAGAAACCCTGGCAAGTGTTGAAGGAGACAGAACTGCCAGACATTTTCTTTGGAGATCTTTACCTATAACATACAAATATCAGAATCTCAATCTCATGAAGATCTTAGGGACAGAAAATTAAATTGACCATAGAACCAACTCTAAACTCAGCTATACTTTAAGTCTCCTATTGCCAACCTATATCACCAAAGGTCCTGGTCCACCTATGATAGCCATGACCCAAATAAACTAGCCATAACAAAAACTGAATTTCTGCCCAGGGAATTTTCCAGTTACAATAGGAAAAAAATTTAAAAATGTAGAAATTAGGATAAAGGAACATAAATAATTCAGAGTTACCTCCATAATGTATAACCACAAACCTGGTTAAAAGTACTGAGGGAAACATTAGAAAATAAATCAATATTATTTACCATGTTAACAGAATAGATTGAGAGAAGAAAAAACTATTAACATCTCAACAAATGCAGCAAAAGTATGTGAAAATTTATTATTTACTCACCCATAGTAACAACTCTAGACAAATTAGAAGGACATTCCTCAACCCGAATGGGCATCTACAACAGCTACCATCATACTTAAAGGTGAAAGAATGAATACTTTCCCCAGTGACCTGGAAAAAGCAAGGACGTCTGCTCTCACCTATCCAATTTAACATTGTATAGGAGGTACTAATAGGGGCGATAAGGCAAGGAAAAAAATTAAATGCCATACAGACTAAAAGAAATAAAAATTGTTTCTATTCATAAACAATATGGTTGTCTGCATATAAAATTCAAGAATCTACCAAGAGGCTCCTAGAATAAAAAAGGTTATTCACAAAGCTGTACAATACAATGTTAATACATAAAAATTGATTGTATTTCTATGAACTAGCAATTATCAAGTGGAAATTAAAATATAAAAATAGTATCAATTATAGTAACATCAAAAAATATAACATAGGAGGAACAAGGACCAGAGTCCCCACAAATATGGAAGTTATGGGTGGGTAGCAAGACTTCAGCTGGGAATGACTGTGTACATGCCTTGTGGACTTCAGCATTGGTCCACACAGCCAATCTTATCATGAGAAAAATGAGGTGCCAGTTTTCAAATGGAGCAAGGGCAAGGCTAGCCCCCATGGATGGACCAGGGAACATTCACATGTTCCCAGATTGTTGACTTTTTTTTCTCTCTTCTTAAAAAAAATTCAGATTAATGTAAGGATACATACAGTTAGGTTGCATTGTTTGTGTTCATTAGGTAATATCAATAGCATTGAGATATATTGTTAAGTAAAAAAACAAAAAAAAGCAGGGTAGCACCTGTGGGTCAAAGGAGTAGGGCACTGGCCCCATATACCAGAGGTGGTGGGTTCAAACCTGGTCTCAGCCAAAAACTGCAAAAAAAAAAAAAAAAAAAAAAAGCAAAGTGCAGAAGGGTGAATATAATATGGCATATTTTGTAAAATAAAGGAGTTGAAAATAAGAATATAAGTTTGCATTTCTGTAATGAACTATTGGAAGAATATACCCATCACTTACAATTTCAACAAGTGCTAAACCACTAACGTGCAAAAACAGCTCATATTTGCAGTTTATTTGCAGAATCTGACCATGAGGTGCAAAGGTTTCCATTGAAACGCCTTAGATGTTAGCACCTGCTCTTTTCCTCACCACCCTCTCTTACCCACAAGTTGTTTCCTAACCCTTCTTAACTTCTTCTTCTTCCTTTTTTTTTTTTTTTTTTTTTTTTTTTTCAGTTTTTTACTGGGCTAAGTTTCAACCCACCACTTGTATATGGTTCCGGTGCCCTAATCCTTAACCTACAGGCACTGCCCACCCTTCATAACTTCTTGCTAAAACAAAACCCAGTTTCTGTTTGATTTTGAGATGAGATGACTGATTACTTTTGAAGTCAGAGTGTTATTCTTATTGCAGCAGGCCTGAAGAAAATCTTCACTTATCCAACTCTGGACTTTGATAAATTATTAATACCTACTACACTGCAGATGATTCTCATGCATTATTCCTAAGTGAATGAAGTCAGACTCTACAGTTTACTGCAGGAGTCCAGTGGGGTAGCATTCTGGAAAAGCAAAAGTGTTAAGAACAGAAAACAGATCACTGGTTGTCAAGCACAGAAAAAGGGCATGAAGCAAGTTTTAGGGGAGGGAGAATATGGTTCTATATCTTGATTTTGATGGTGGTCACATAATTATATGTCTTTGTGAAAACCTATAGCTATGTACACAAAAGAGAATTTACTGAATGTAACTTATACTTTTAAAAATGTTTCTGATGGTTTTCTTTCAACACTACATTTCACTCACTAAACATAGATCTCTAAGAACAACAGGGAGCCTCAGCTTACATTCAAAGGAAAATCTAATTAGTATTGCATGGTTTTAAGTAGTATAAATCATTAGGATTTTGACCTTATAAAAAATTTCAACTTCATAATCACCTATACTTTCATACAAAAGATATAACACAATTATAGCCCAGAAAGAAGGAGAGAAGAAAAGGGTGGGAGGAGGGGAGGGGGATGGATGGGTGAAGAGAGAGTAATTGGTGGAACCTCACCTACTATGCATATTGCAAGGGTACATGTCAAATATATTAGTAGTAGAGTATAAATGTCTAAACACAGCAGTTAAATAAGTGAGGTGAACATGATGTTAACCAGTTTGATGGTAATATTCCAAATGGTATATAAAATCAGCACATTGTACCCCCAAAATGCAGTAATGTACACAGTTATGAGCTAATAAAAAAAATTTCAACCTTCATTCTTTCTGGCTCAACATTAAAGCAAAAATGTCTTTGAAACTCAGTACATTATTATTTCTACAATTATTACACTGTTACTAGAGTAATATGTAAATCTCCACTTAAATTTCCCACCATATCTCCCATTGGCCTCTCTTACTAATCTTCTGAAACTCTCAGTTTTCTCTTGGTTTTTCCCTGTCTCCACTTCCCCCTACTGATGTCCTGGCTCCATTTCTCTCTCTTGCTTACTTCTCTTCTACTTTTCTTAACTGTGTTTCCTATTCTTATCTCCCAATCCCTTCTCGGCCATTTGGTTAAGATCAAGTATAGTAACTATTCCTGTCTCTCTCCTAATTCATATGCCACTTAAGAGTATACACTGTTGGGCCAGCATGGTGGCTCATGCCTGTAATCCCAGCACTCTGGGAAGCTGAAGCAGATGCACTGCCTGAGCTCAGGAGTTCAAGACCAGCCTGAGCCAGACAGAGACTCTGTCCCTTAAAAAAAAAAAAGCCACCTTGTGGCGGGCACCTGTAGTTCCAGCTACTTGGGAAGTTGAAGCAAGAAACTAACTTAAGCCCAAGAGTTTGAGGTTGCTGTGAGTTCTGATGGCAAAGCAACTGAGGGCAAAATAGTAAGATTCTGTCTCAAAAAAAAAAAAAAAAGAGTACATGCTAAACACATGTCCTTCAAATTTCTAGTTGGAAAAAAAATTAGGAATTGTCTGTCAGAAGAACAAAGAAATAAACTATATTGCTGGTAAAGTTTTAACACAGTTTTAGGATCCAAAGAACTGATAAAAACAGGATGCATTTAAAATTTTTTTTCAAAATTGCATTGTATAGGGGAGGCAGAGCAAGATGGCCGAGGGGATGCATCACTGGGTCAACTCTCCTCGCGGTTTCAGGTGAGAGTGGGGGTGGGGAGCTGGATCTTTCCCTGCGTGGAGTGCTGGCACAGACAAGCAGTGCAGGATGTGTAAAGAGGTGAATTGCTGGATTGGAAGTATAATCCAGAACCATGGTATCTGCCAGAAAAAACTTGGAGCCATAGCTGAAGCCATGCCAGTGGCCAGTGGCCTGTGGCCTGAGGTGGCAGAAACCAATACATCCCCCATGAACCCACGAAGGAATTCTATACCCAATTCATGGGGAGCTTGGGTGTTTTCCAGAGAGTGTGGTGAGGTGTGTACTCCTAAGTGGAATTTGGTGACCAGAAAGGGGAGCTGTTTGGACCCTGTTTGGATAATCAGGGGTCCAGGCAAAAGGACAGAAATTTGAGGGGAAAGGATTCCACTTAGGAACAGACTCATTTTGTAATTTTAGAAGTCTTTGTGGCGCTACACTGAAGCGGTGAGCAAGAGGGGCAATCAACCCCCTTCCTACAGACTCTGAAAAGTCTTTTGTGCATGGCACTAAATCTGCAGGAATCAGAGGTAACCAGCCCTTCTCTCACAGAAACTGACTGAAAACTCTGTGCCCTGTAGCTAAAGTGGCTGGCAGCAAGCAGCAACCAGCCCTTTTCCTACGGGAGAAAACAATTTCCAGTTTGAAGGGAAACTAGGAATTGAGTGGAAAAACTGGTGAAACGTGGACTTCTGTGCCAAGTTTGGAGGACAGAGAGGAGTGCTGCCTGGAAAAGGACAGCCAAGTCTGGGCAGCCAGCCAGGAACCAGACATATTGTAAAACTTCAAAAATGGCATCTCCATAACACCTCTTCCCAGAGCGTGGAGAGCTCAGTCTCACCTGTAGCCAGTCATCCTGCATGTGAAGCTGGTTCAGGACACCCCACATTTTACAGGAACTATTGTAGGAAGAATTTGTGCAACGGCCAGCATACATTCCTTTTTTTGTTGTTGTTGTTTTCTTTTTATGTTTTAGCCTGGGAACCACTCACAGCACCACCTGCTGTCTAGAAAGTATGTTGCAACATAAACATATTCCCACTAAAGTAGATCCCCACCACCTCATATATATAGTGCTGTTTGTATAGAATAATATTTTTCTTGCTAGTGCCCCCTTCCTTTTTTTTTTCTTTTTCTTTATCCTTTTTTTTGTAGGCATTACTGTTAAGTCTTTTTTTTTAATTAATACTATTCTTCCTTTTTTCTTCTCTCTTCTCCTCCTCTTCTTATGGTTGCTGAGAGTGTTTACATCAGACTAATAGTTTTCTTTTTCTTTTTGTTTTTTTGGGTTTTTTTTTATCATTTTATAATTACCATTTTTGTGGTTGTTTTTTATTTTTATTTTTTGTTTGTTCTTGTTTTGTTTTGTTTTTTGTCTGTTTGTTTACTTGTTTCTGATTGTGCATCTGTGTGCTTGTGTGTCTGGTAGCATTTTGTCTGTTTATTTGTTCACTTGGTTTCAATGTGTTTTGTACTTTGCTAAATCCTTGGATTGGCTGTTTTCCCTAACTCCAATTTTCACATTCAATAAGAATATGGAGGAACAGGGGATGAGGTCTGACTGGAGCTAGTTTTCAACATAAACTCCAGTTCAGGGGAAGAGATAACCACCAAAAAGAGCCCAATGAAGCTGAAGGAGAAGAGCCAAGCTGAGAGAAGAGATACATAAATGCATATCTTCTCCACTGAGGCAAGCCAGGACTTCAAGAAAATAAATCACAGGTTTAGATTGAGCCCAGGTGGAATATTCTTCAGCTGCCATTGAGTGCCTAAGGCAGACAGGCTTAAACTTCCTCTACTGGCTAGTGACAAAGAATAGTCACTGAGTGGAAGAGGCATTGATTTTACCTGTACTCTGGCAGGCACAAAACCCTGACACACTCGCTTCTTGGGCAGGACTGGACCACAGAGTCTGGGTTAACAGAGACTGGTGGTAAGGTTACCAGAAACTGGGGTTACCAGAGTCCAGTGGTGAAGGGTGAGCAAGGGGGGAAAAGAGACATCAGTCTCCTTACTCCAAATCGTCTACTGAACGGGTCCTTCTGACTCCTCAGAGCATCAGAGTGAGCTGCACTTGAGCTACCAATAGATTCCTACTATCTAGTTGCTGGAGTCTTTGTGAGCTTTCCAGCTAGAGAGTGGGTACTGTCCGGGTCAATAGGTGTAAATCTCTTGAATGAGGCAAATTAACTAGTGGTTGAGGGAGAATCTCTGATGCTGTCTGGATTGTCTCAGGCCTAATTTGACTTCAGGTGGAACATTCTCCAGCTGTAATTGAGTGACTGAAACAGATAGGCTTCAGCTGTCTTTGCTGGCTGGGAACAAAGAGCAGTAACTGAGTGGAAGTGGCATTGACTCTACTTTGACTCTGGCAGACACAAAGTCCTGCCACACTCACTTATTGGACAACTGGGTCACAGTCCTGTGGGGTCTCTGGTAATTGGGTGTGACAAAAGTGCAAAGTAGGGAAGGAGGCATCAACCTTCCTAGACTAATTTATTTGCTGGGTAGGTCCTTCTGCCCCCATAGAGCACCGGAGTGAGTCGTATCTGAGCTGCCAGAAGACCCCTGCTGTATAGTTGCCAGAGACCTTTTGAACTCCCCCACTTGAGACCATTGCTGACTAGGATACTTGATTTAGATCTCTTGAACTGGGCCAATCACCCAAGAACTATCCAAAGTGGTATCCTGGGGGTGTGGCTATGGGAAGGTATGGTTTTGCTTTCCCAACTGTTGCCTGTGAGAGGTGGGGGGACTTAATCATGGATATTTCTCCACAGCTGAGACTTTAACTTGGCATAATTGATTTGCTAAGGTAGAACCAAGACCATTTGAAAACAAGATAGAGACAGTCAGCCCCACCACACCAAGCAGGCTCCCAGTCTCTCAGACCATTGCACTATATGCATCTTTGGCAAAGCTCTAGGGGAAAAGATACAGACACCAGTCCCAGCCTTTGCACAAAAGGGCTAGTAAAATACTACTCCTGGAGCCCCCATCCCAACTTCCTCTTTCATGTTCACCTAGCCAAATGGTATAAATTCAGCATGGGGCGGAATCAGTGGAAAAACTCCTGTAATACGAATAACCAGAGTAGATCAACCCCCCTAAGGAAGGATGTGGTGATGCATCTGAAGATCCCATGCATAAACACATGACTGAGATGTCAGAAATTGAGTTCAGAATTTGAATAACAAATAAGATTAACAGACCAGAAGAAAGGAAGGAGCTGAAACGTCAAGCAATTATTCAAAAATGTATCAAGAAATTATTCAAAAGATGTCTCAAGAATTCAATGATTCGAAGGTAAAATGATCAAAGATTTTGAAACATTGTGGCAAGAGTTCATAGCCCTCAAAGATCTGAAAAATACAGTAGAATCCCTCATTAGCAGAGTGGAACAGGCAGAAGAAAGGATCTTTGACATTGAAGACAAAGCTTTTGAACAAGCCCAAGAGCTCAAAGATAAAAAGAAATGGACAGCAAAAACAGATCTTTCTCTCAGAGAGGTCTGGAATAATTCAAAGAGAACTAATATTTGCCGTATAGGACTCCCTGAAGGCGACGGAGTTGCTTCACAAAACACAGAGGCTCTTCTCCATGAAATTATGAAAGAGAACTTTCCAGACATGCCAAGAGATTCTGAAATTCAGATAGCAGATAGTTTCAGAACCCCAGCACGACTCAACCCAAACAAGACATCTCCCAGGCACATCATAATTAACTTCACTAAAGGTAATAGGAAAGAGAAAATTCTGAAAGCAATTAGATGCAAGGAAACCATAACCTACAAGGGGAAGAATATTATAATGACTGCAGATCTCCCTGCTGAAACCTTTTAGGCTAGAAGAGGATGGTCAGCAACTTTTAATCTCCTAAAACAAAATAACTTCCAACCCAGGATCCTGTATCCAGCTAAACTGAGTTTCTTCTATGATGGAGAAATTAAATACTTTAATGACATTCACATGTAGAAGAAATTTGCCATAACTAAACCAGCTCTCTAGG
Source organism: Galagoides demidoff (assembly GCA_963574575.1). Classification (NCBI taxonomy): domain Eukaryota; kingdom Metazoa; phylum Chordata; class Mammalia; order Primates; family Galagidae; genus Galagoides; species Galagoides demidoff. Next base: position 8,652 of record CAUYQV010005597.1, read on the forward strand.
AAATTCTCAAACCTATCCTCCATAATGACGAGTGTAATCCTCCATCACAAAGGTAAACTCACCCAGAAAATTTTGATCAAATTCCAACTTCCACAGTGGTGAAAGGATTAAAAATGTCTACTGGACTTTTGAACAACTTGAGGCCTAATATTTCACCAGCCTTATCAATAATTTCAATCAATGCAAATGACTTAAATTGTCCTTTAAAAGGCACATCTGTTGTACTCAAGAATCGCATCTTACTTTAAAAGGTAAATATAGACTCAGGGTGAAGGGACGGTCATATATATTCCAGGCAAATAGAAAGCAGAAAAAAGCAGATGTTGCAATTTTACTCACAGATACAGTAGGGTATAAACCAACAAAAGCAAGCAAGGATAAGGATGGCCATTTTATATTTGTTAAGGGTAATACTCAATATGATGAGATCTCAATTAACAACATCTATGCACCCAACCAGAATGCACCTCAATTTATAAGAGATACTCTAACAGGCATGAGCAACTTGATCTCTCCCAGCTCCATCATAGTTGGAGATTTTAACATTCCTTTGGCAATGTTGGATAGATCCTCCAATAAGAAGCTCAGGAAAGAAATTTTAGATTTAAATATAACTATTCAACTTCCGGATTTAACAGACATCTACAGAACATTTCACCCTAACAAAACTGAATACACATTTTACTCATCAGCCCATGGAACATACTCTGAAATCGATCACATCTTAGGTCATAAGTCTAACCACAGTAAATTTAAAAGAATAGAAATTATTCCATGCATCTTCTCAGACCATCATGGAATAAAAGTTGAACTCTGTAACAACAAGAATCTGCAGTCTCATACAAAAACATGGAAGCTAAATAACTTTATGCTGAATGATAGATGGGTCAGAGATGAGATAAAGAAGGAAATTACCAAATTTTTAGAAGAAAATGATAATGAAGACACTGGTTATCAGAACCTCTGGGATCCTACAAAGGCAGTCCTAAGACAGAAATTTAGAGCACTTCAAGCCTTCCTCAAGAGAATGAAAAGAGAGGAAGTTAACAACTTAATGGGACATCTCAAGCAGATGGAAAAGGAAGAAAATTCCAATTCCAAATCCAGCAGAAGAAAAGAAATGACCAAAATTAGAGCAGAATTAAATGAAATTGAAAATAAAAGGATTATAGAACAGATCAATAAATCAAAAAGTTGGTTTTTTCAAAAGATCAGTAAAATAGATAAAACTTTGGCCAAACTAAACAAGAAAAAAAAGAGTAAAATCTCTAATCTCATCAATTAGAAACAGTAAAGATGAAATAACAACAGACCCTTTAGAAATTCAAAAAATCCTTAATGAATATTACAAGAAATTTTATTCCCAGAATTATGAAAATCTGAAGGAAATTGACCAATACTTGAAAGCATGCCACCTCTAAAAACTTAGCCAGAATGAAGTGGAAATGTTGAACAGGCCTATATCAAGTTCTGAAATAGCATCAATTATACAAAATCTCCCTAAAAAGAAAAGCCAAGGACTAGACAGCTTCACATTAGAATTCCACCAAACCTTTAAAGAGGAACTAGTTCCTATATTTTTCAACCTTTTCCAAAATATTGAAAAAGACGGAATACTACCCAACACATTCTATGAAGCAAATATCACCTTGATTCCAAAACCAGGAAAAGACCAAAAAGAAAAGAAAATTATAGACCAATATCACTAATGAATATTGATGCGAAAATATTCAACAAGATCCTAATGAACAGAATCCAGCAACACATCAAACAAATTATACACATGACCTAGTGGGTTTTATCCCAGGATCTCAAGGATGGTTCAACATATGTAAATCTATAAATTAATTCATCACATAAACAAATTAGAAAACAAAGACCATATGATTCTCTCAATTGATGCAGAAAAAGCATTTGATAATATCGAGCATCCCTTCATGATCAGAACACTTAAAAAAATTGGTATAGAAGGGACATTTCTTGAGCTGAGAGAGGCCAACTACAGCAAACCCACAGCCAATATTGTAATCAATGAATTTAAATTGAAATAATTTCCACTGAGATCAGGAACCAGGCAAGGTTGCCCATTGTCACCATTGCTATTTAACATTGTAATGGAAGTTTTAGCCATCGCAATTAGGTAAGAAAAGGCAATTAAGGGCATCCATATAGGGAGAGAAGAGATTAAACTTTCACTTTTCATAGATGATATGATTATATATCTGGAAAACACCAGGGATTCAACTATAAAACTCTTAGAAGTGATCAAGGAATACAGTAGCGTCTCAGGTCACAAAATCAACACTCATAAATCTGTAGCCTTTATATACATCAATATCAGCCAAGCTGAAAAAACAGTCAAGGGCTCTATTCCATTCAAAGTAGTGCCAAAGAAGATGAAATATTTGGGAGTTTACCTAATAAAGGATGTGAAAGATCTCTATAAAAAGAACTATGAAACTCTAAGAAAAGAAACAGCTAAAAATGTTTACAAATGGAAAAATATACCATGCTCATGACTGGGAAGAATCAACATTGTTAAAATGTCCATATTACCCAAACTAATATATAATTTTAATGCAATCCTCATTAAAGCTCCACTGTCATATTTTAAAGATTTTGAAAAAATAATACTTCATTTTATATGGAATCAGATAAAACCTCGAATAGCCAAGACATTACTCAGGAATAAAAACAAAGCAGGAAGAATCACACTACCAGACCTCAGACTATACTACAAAGCCATAGTGATCAAAATAGCATGGTACTGGCACAAAAACAGACAGGTAGATGTATGG
>CAUYQV010005598.1:0-13817 GCA_963574575.1 Galagoides demidoff
CCCCCTGGGTAGAGTGCCATGGCATCACAGCTCACAGCAACCTCCAACTCCTGGGCTCAAGCGAGTCTCCCGCCTCAGCCTCCCAAGTAGCTGGGACCACAGGCGCCCGCCACAACGCCCGGCCATTTTTTGGTTGCAGCCATCATTGTTGTTTGGCAGGCCCGGGCTGGGGATACGAACCTGCCACCTTAGGTGTATGTGGCTGGCGCCTTAGCCAATTGAGCCACAGGCGCTGAGCCCAAGATGTATATTTTCATAAACTCTTTGCTATCTCAGAAGAAAGATTTCCTAATCTTTTCCAAAATTAGACCACTTCATTTTACTTACCCAGTGAAATAAATTCTCATTATCTTACTCTCAAATCTATATTTAACTTTTCTTCCACTTTATGGCTCCCTGTAGCCTCTTAAGACCCCTGAACATCCTACCAGTAGTAACAAAGAGCCCTTTCTTGACTCCATGTTAAACTGCCTCAATTTTTACCAACTTATTTTTATAATCAAGGCTTTTAAACTGAAGCTAGATTCTCTCACAAATATCAGTGAACATCCATAGTCAGATGGATGTCATTACAAACAAAGCAGAAGAACAAAATCTGTTAATGAACTATTACGTGGATTTACCAACCTTTCCACCAAAGGCAACGTTTATCATTATGCCAAGATAAACATCCCGCAAGTCTTTCACTGTGTCCTACTATCGTATGTTTTCTCTGGATGAATTCTTCTGTGATTCGTATTGAAACAGGTAGTTCCACAATATACTTTTTCTTACCTTTCTCAGGATTTAGAAACTTACATGTCATACCATCTAATGATGCTGTAGTTTAACTATTAGCAAGAATACTTAGTAATTTTCTAACTTAATAACAGAACCATTCAGAATAATAGTCACAAGTGGGGATGCTTCTTAGGTACTTTTCAGACTCTATAAATTGCATTACATTATTAAGTGGTTAATATTTTTAATAGGTAAAAGTTTCAAAGAAAAAGTATATTCATAAATTTATGGTCATAAATTCAAAGCTCAAATAATAAACATTACAATATGTTGGCTTAGGCTGGATGCCATGGCTCACACATGTAATCCTAGCACTCTGGGAGGCTGACCAGGTGGACTACCTGATCTCACATGTTTGAGACCAGCCTGAGCAAGAGCGAGACTCCATCTCTAAAAATAGCCAGGCAATGTAGCAGGTGCCTGTAGTCCCAGCTACTTGGGAGGCTGAGACAAGAATCACTTGAGCCCAAGAGTTTGAGGTTGTTGTGAGCTGTGACACCCACGGTGACAAAAGGAGCCTCTGTCTCAAAAAAAAAAAAAAAAGTTGACGTAAATGAAATTTGGTGTTTTTCTTTCATTGTTTTCATTCATAGGTCTCTTTGAACATCAGTAGGCAATAGAGAGGACTTATGATATTTGTGTTTTTCCCAACATGAATCAGAAAAAGGATAAGCCACTGAAAAACACTAAAGGCTTAATATAAATTTTGGCTTTCTTAGAGGCAATGAACATTGTGAATTACCTCAATACTATTGAAATGATTTATAAGGAAATCTATAAATTTTCTGATCTCTAATTATAGACAGTAGTAAATAAAACAATATGCTATACTTTAAAAGCTATTTATTAAGTATTTCTATTTTGTATCATTATCACTGTTGGAACTATTGTCATCATAAATAGAAGTGTTTCTAATTGAAGATACCATCATATCTACAATGTGTTTTCTGGGGTTTTCTTCCAGGTCAGTCTGTATTGCTCCAACCTCTGCTAGCTTCCATTCAAGTTCTGCAATAAATAACCCATCATTAAGTCAGAACTAAATCTTGGAAAAATGAATTTCTCATCTATATGAGACATAAGTTGACTGTAATAAAATAAACATGGAAATGATATATTTAGAACTAGATGACAATAAAAGTACTACAATGTACATGGTGAGAAAAATTATGTTTAAAATGTATCTTAGTCTGTTTGTACTGCTAAAAGAGAATACCCAAGATTGGGTAACTTATAAATAGATATTTATTTCTTACAGTTCTGGAGGCTAGAAAGTCCAAAGTTGAGGGGCCCACATCTGGTAAGGACCTTCTTGTATCATCCCATGGTAGAATTTGAAAGAGTGAGAAAAAGTGAGCAGGATAGGAGAGGGCCAAACTTGCTTTTAATACACTCTCAAGGTAATGAACTCACTCTGGTGATAATCCATTTATGAGGGCAGATCACTTAGGGCCTAATTACCTCATAAAGGCCCCACCTCTCATTGCAATTATATTGGGCGTTAAGTTTCCAACTTAGTCGGGACTCTCTGCAGTGGCTCTACCTCTGTGACAAGACTCTGCCTGGGCCTCTGGGCTGTCAGGGACATCTGCTAGCTATCTAGATGGAAGCCACCATGGCCCCACAGCTCCTGCATTCTGCTCACCTGCAGAATCAGTACCTTGTGTACAGTGCCAAAGTTTACAGCTCATACCTCCCAAAATGGAGGGTCCAGCTGTGCCTGGGCCCCCAGCACCATCACTAGGGGGGCCCAAGGGGTACTGTGCTGAAGTGCAGGGAGCACAGCTCTGTCCCAGGGTGCCACACACCTGCACTGCTCTGGAGACATCACCTCACAGTACCAGGATGACTCAGAGATTTCCAGAATGCCTATGGAGTTGTTCTCCTGTCTTCTTCATGAATAAGACTGACTTCCTTCTATCCATATTAATTGCTTTGGCAAACAGTCACTTGGCCACACCTTTAGTATTCTTTCCTGAATGTGTGTTTTCATTCCTTTCATGGCCATGTTGAAATTTTTCAAAAATTTTACTTTCTACTTCCCCTTTAATTTTTAATTAAGTTTTAAAGTCACTTCTCTTTTCTCTCATTTTCCTATAAGCAGCCAGAAGAAGCCATTGAGCATCTTGAATGCTTTTCTGCTTAGCTGAAAATGCTTAGCTGTTTGTTCTGCCAGATATCCTGGTTCATTACTTTTAAATTATGCCTTACATAAATCCTCGGACATGAACACAATTCTGCCAATTTCTTTGAAACTATAAACAAGAATAGGCTTTAGTCCAATTTCCAATACCTTGTTCCTCAGTTCCATCTGAGCCCTCCTCAGCCTCTACTGCGAGCATTCTTATCACAACCACCTAAGTAATTGCTAAGAGGTTCCAGACTTTACCTACAGTTCTTCTGAGTCCTCACCAGAATCACCCTTGATATTCCATTCAGAGCAATCCTGGCTGCTTCTGGTCTGTTCCTCCAAATTCTACTGGCCTCACCAATAACAGTAGTCCCCCCTTATCCAAGGTTTCGCTTTCTGTGGCTTCAGTTACACAAGGGACAGTACAATGAGATAGTTTGAGAGAGAGAGACCATATTCACATAATTTTTATTCCAGTATATTGTTATAATTGTTCTATGTTATTATTAGTTACTGTTGTTAATCTCTTACTGTGACTAATTTATAAATTGAACTTTATCATAGGCTGTATGTACAGGAAAAAAACATAGTACTTAGAGGGTTCGTAACTATCTGTAGTTTCAGGCATCCACTGGGCATCTTGGAACATACCCTCCCACAGATGAAAGGGGATTACTGGACCTAGTTCCAAAGCCACTTGAACATTTTTAGCTGTTAGTAATAATAACAGCCACATTTCTTTGTGTCAGTTTTCATAGTCTCTTTTGTGCTGTTATAATGGAATAGTATAGACTAAGAAATTTGCTTCTCATAGTTCTGAAAACTAGGAAGTCCGATACGGAGGTGCCAGCATCTGGACAGGGCCTTCCTGCTGCATCATCCCATGGCAGAATTTGAGAGGGTAAGAGGAAAAGAGAACAAGAGAGAACCAAAATCATTTTTATGACAAACCCACTTCTCCAATAATGAACCTACTTCTCTGATAACATGAGTGACCTCATGACCTAATGACATTGTAAAGGTCCCAACTTTCAACACTGTTGCATTGGGGATTAAGTTTCTAACACGAGAACTCTGGGGGACACACTCAAATCATAGTACGACTGAAAAAAATTGAAAGTTCAAGAAGGTAGGAAAAGAACAAAGAAAAAAATTGATAACCAAATATCTTGTAAATTTGTCATTTTGTTAAATTTGTTACTAACGACTATATAGATAAACAAAAAACATTTATGAGTAAAAGTACAAAATATATTTAAAAATCATAAAAGAGGCCGGGTACAGTGGCTAATGCCTGTAATCCTAGCACTCTGGAAGGCTGAGGCAGGTGGATTGCTTGAGCTCAGGAGTTCAAGACCATCCTGAGCAAGAGTCCCTATCTCTACTAAAACTAGAAAAGCTAGCAAGGTATTGTGGCAGCTGGCTGTAGTCACAGCTACTTGGGAGGCTGACGCAAGAGGATCACTTGAGCCCAAGAGTTTGAAGTTGCTATGAGCTATGACACCATAGCACTCTACTCAGGGTGACAAATTAAGAATGTGTCTCAAAACAGAAAAAAAATCCCTCTTAGGACTGCTTTTGCTGTAACCCACACACTGAAACTGGACCTGCACCTTTCTTTCACCACTCACAAAAATTGATTTAAGATGGACAAAAGATTTAAATCTAAGGCATGAAACAATAAAAATCCTTGAAAAAAAGCATAGGGAAAACACTTGAAGATATCAGCCTGGGGAAAGATTTTATGCAGAAGACTTCAGTGAAAACTGAAACAATAGGGCAGCACCTGTGGCTCAAAAGGGTAGGGCGCCAGTCCCATATGCTGGAGGTGGCAGGTTCAAACCCAGCCCTGGACAAAAATGGCAAATAAATAAAAGTTTAAAAAAAAACTTTCAAAAAACAAGAAAAAAGAAAACTGAAACAATAAAAATGAACAAATGAGACTTAATTAAACTGAAAAGCTTCTATATAACTAAGGAGACAACAACCAAAGCAAAAGAGACAACCTTCAGAATGGGAAAAGATATTTGCATATTATGAATTAGACAAAACCTTGATAACTAGGATCTATAGAGAACTCAAATTATGAAAAAAAGAGCCAATAATCTCTTATATCACTGGGCAAGAAGCATGAATAGAACCTTCTCTGAAAAAGACAAATGGTTAACATACGAAAAAAATGCTCATCATCCCTAATCATCAGAGAAATGCAGATCAAAACCACCCTGAGATATCGCATAACCCCAGTGAGAATGGCCCACATCACAAAGTCTCAAAGCTGCAGATGCTGGCTGGTGTGGATATAGAGAGAAGGGAACACTTTTACACTGCTGGTGGGACTGCAAATTAATACAATCTTTTTGGAGAGAAGTATGGAAAATCCTCAAAGAACTCAAACTAGACCTCCCATTTGATCCTGTAATCCCATTACTAGGCATCTACCCAGAAGAACAAAAAATAATTTTATCATAAGGACATTTGCACTAGACTGTTTAATGCAGCTCAATTTATAATCACCAAAATCTTGAAACAACCTAAATGTCCACCAACCCAGGAATGGATTAACAATCTATGGTATATGTATACTATGGAATACCATTCAGCCATTTAAAAAGATGGAGACTTTACATCTCTTGTATTAACCTGGATGGAGATGGAATAGATTCTTCTTAGTAAAGTATCACAAGAATGAAGAAGCAAGAATCCTATGTACTCAATTCTGATATGAAGGCAGTAGATGATGGTGGGGGATAGGGTAATAAAAGAGCAGGAAAAGGGGAGAAGGTAGGGGGTTATGGGCCTGGGACACAATTAAGAGGGAATTTACCTAACAAATGCAATCACTGTAACCTAATTCTTTGTGCCCTCAATGAATCCCAAACAATAATAAATAAAAATCATAAAAGAAGACCAAAATAAATGACAAGCTATATCTCATTCATAAATGGCAACATTCACTGTTTAATTAGAGGACTCAAATGGATTATTTGTACATCCATATTCATTGTAGAATTCTTGAAAACTATTTGCCAAAAGGTAAAAACAACCTTTGTGTTCATCGATAAACAAAAGGATACACAGAATGTGCTTTAAAAGAAAGGAAATTCTGATACATACTCCAGCATGGATGAACCTTGAGGATATTATGCTGAGTGAAATGGCAGTCACCAAAAGACAAATACTCTATTATTATACTTTATGAGGTACCTAGACCAGTCACATTCATAGACACAGAACATAGAAGGGTGGTTGCCAGGGGCTGAAGGGATTGAGGAATGAGGAGTTACTGTCTAATGGGTACAAAGTTCCAGTTATGCAAGATGAAAAGAATTCTGGAAGTAGATGATACTGATGGCAGTACAATGTGAATGTCTTTAACATCACTGAACTGTATACTAAGAATGATTAATATGTTGGGGCGGCATCTGTGGCACAGTGGGTAGGGCGCCAGCCCCATATAACAAGGGTGCCGGGTTCAAACCTGGCCCCAACCAAACTGCAACAAAAAAATTACCAGGTGTTGTGGTGGGCGCCTGTAGTCCCAGCTACTCGGGAGGCTGAGGCAAGAGAATTACCTAAGCCCAGGAGTTGGAGGTTGCTGTGAGCTGTGATGCCACAACACTCTACTGAGGGCCATTAAAGTGAGACTCTGTCTCTACAAAAAAAAAAAAAAAAAAAAAAAAATTTTTTTAAAAAGAATGATTAATATGTTATTTGTATTAAATTTTATGTTATATTCACAATTGTTTAAATATAGAGTGGCCATAAAGTTCATATGCACAGTTTCACTGATATCTCTTTCTCTCAAAAAACACAAAGTGGCCGGGCGCTGTGGCTTACACCTGTAATCCTAGCACTCTGAGAGGCTGGCCAAGGCAGGTGGATCACCTGAGCTCACAGATTCAAGCTAGAATGAGACCCCATCTCTAAAAATAGCTGGGCAGGGGTGGCACCTGTGGCTCAGTGAGTAGGGCGCCAGCCCCGTATACCAAGGGTGGTGGATTCAAACCCAGCACCGGCCAAACTGCAACAACAACTACAACAAAAATAGCTGGGCATTGTAGTGGGCACCTATAGTGCCAGCTGCTCTGGAGGCTGAGGCAAGAGAATCATTTGAGCCCAAGAGTTTGAGGTTACTGTGATCTATGAGTCCGGCACACTACCGAGGGTGACAAAATGGGACTCTGTTTCACACATACAAAAAACAAACAAAGTATTAGACATACTAAATTCATGTTACTTTTTGCTTCTAAGGAAACAAGGAATGAATGGAAATCCAGGTAACTTCAACTATATTTGTAATGTGTTTTTTAAAAATAAATGAACAAGAATGGAAAAAAAGTATCCAATGTACTCAATACTAATATGAAACCAATATATAAACAACTACACATCTACACAAAAGAAAAACACAAGCATAGTCTAGCAAGGGGGAGAAAAAAGGAGGGAGAGGGAAGGTGATTGTCAGGGTCTCACCTAATGTGCATGTGTAAGGGTGTTCAGCACGCCCCCTGGGTGAAGGACTCAAGCACAACTTGAACCTTACCTTAGAAATGAAAACAATATAACCTGAATATTTGTACGCTTGTATTAATCTGAAATAAAAATAAATAAAAATAAATGAACAATGAGCTGAAACAAACATGAATATTCATATTTATTATTTTTAATAATTGTCGTGATCTTGAATGTTTGTGCTCCCCTCCCCAAATTCCCGTGTTGAAATCCTAACCCCCAAGATTATGTTATCAAGACATGAGGCCTTTGGAAGGTGATTAGATCAAGGGGGGAGAGGCCTCATGAATAAAATTACTGAAAAGAGGTCCAAGGGAACCAGTTTGCCCCTTCCACCATATGGGAACAGCCAAGTCACTGTCTATGAAGAAGCCCTCACCAAACACCAAATCTGCTGGCACCTTGACCTTAAAACTTCTCAGCCTCCAAAACTATGAGATACAAAGCTTCTTGTTTATAAGCCACCCAGCTTATGGTATTCTTCATATAGCAGCCTGAACAGACTAACAATAATGATTTCATGAATGCTTACTGTATTATTCGTTGTACTCTTATTATTAATTTTTTAATTAAAAAGATAAGGTCCAAGCTAACAAAACAATGTGGTGAACTAAGGAGAGAACTCAGAGAATAGAAAGAAAGGGGGAAAATTCTGAAACAAAGTAATAGAGGTCTCAATAAGGCCTAAAATAGTTTTTAGAGAGCCACAGGGTGAAAGAGTACCTACTGAGAGCAGAAATTCACAGCAGCATTACCTTAATGGTGAGGAAAAGATTTTTAGTTTTATAAAATTGAATTAAAGCAGTTCTGAAAAATGAGTAGATCAAATAAATGGCCTTAGGAAGTAGAAATAATTAAAGAAAATAAAAATATAAAGTATTGTGCTGTGTGCTATGAAAAAGAAAATAATAGACGTGGTCTCTGCTCATAATCAACAAAATCAGATAGCATGTGAATAAGTGAAAAACAAGTTGTTTAGAGAATATATGGTATAGAAATTCAGTGGAGAAGAAGGAGAAAAAATATGAGTTGGTCCAGGATGACATGATTGGGTAAATGAAACCTGAGGCGACCCAGGAAGGTTTAAGTTTGGATGGGAAGAATGAAGGAAGGTAGGGTATTTTAGGTATAAGCCAAGAGTATGTAACAAACTGTGGTGGCACAAATGAGTAAGGTATGACTGGGGTGGTGACTGAAATCCAGCCCAGCTGGAGCAGAAACTAGAAAATACTGAGAAAGAGAGCTGGAGAAGTCAGCTAAGATTCTAAGGTAGAAGAGTCTAAATAATTGGTTTGAGATAAGGGACTGTAAAGGGTTATAAGCAAGGGAGTGTTGTAAGAGTATTGTACAAAACTAATCTGGAAGCACACATGAAGCGAGTAGAAACAAGAGAAAAACCTATTCATTAAGGAATGAACTTCCATGATACTTGTTAATTTATGGAAGATTTCACCTTTTTTTTTTTTTTTTGGAGACAGAATCTCGCTTTGTTGCCCTGGTTAGAGTGCCGTGGCATCACAGCTCACCGCAACCTCAAACTCTCGGGCTTAAGCGATTCTCTTGCCTCAGTCTCCCAAGTAGCTGGGACTACAGGAGCCTGCCACAATGCCTGGCTATTTTTTGGTTGCTGACCCAGGCCGGGTTTGAACCTGCCACCCTCGGTGTATGTGGCTGGCGCTGTAAGCACTGTGCTACAGGCATTGAGCCATCACCTATTATTTTTAATAATACAATTTGAAAATAACATCATTACCTTCTAGCTTGAGATTTATCCCTCCACATTCTATAATTCCAATGAATTTGCCTTCTATCTGACCATTTTTATAAACAAAAATTGTTGGTAGACAATTGTCATGGTAGTGTTGAATACAGCTATTCACGATGGCTTTAACAAATTTAGTTTCTGGAAACTTTCTTGCTAGAAGACTAAGATGCTGGTTAACCAACAAACACATTGGAATGCTAAAAAGAGAAATAGTACACACACAGTATCTTTATAAAATAGACTAGTCAGTCTCCATAACTAATAAAATAAGTGAAACATTGCCATGACAGAAATATACCATTTGATGGTTTTTAATATAAAATTATTATCAACTTCATCCTCTGTTGTTACCTTTAGCACTGATGACTATAGTAGAGCTTGGGGATAAACTTAGCAGTGATGGGAATCTGATGCCTAACTTAGGCAAACTACATCCAGTTAGCATCGGTTTAGTTCAAGCCAGTTTCCAATTCATAGGTCACAGGAAAAAACAAAAACAAAAAGCAGGCACTTCTAGGGAACCCTTGGTAGTTCTGAGTTGAGACAAAGTGATCTCAACTCTTGGCCCCATCATAAGTTTATTTCCATATAACGAGATCACCACATCCAAAGTTTCTTACTGAAAAATTCCTTGATTTTTCTGACTCCAACAAATTTCATGTGCAGTTTTTGGCATCCCACTCCATGTCACATCCTCCTCCCATTATCTAGAACTACTCCTTGGGCAGAATTTAAAATTGGTTGGAAATACGACCAAAACCTCGACTCTTCTTGCTCTATGATTTTAACTTCCATTACACCCATTCTTCAATTAATCCTTTGTCTCTCAGTCTATCCTTCACAGCTTTATTAAAGTGTCCCAAGGCTAATCCCTTTATCTCTGCTTTATTCCACATTCCTTCTATTTCCTATGGAACCTTTCTCTATTGAGCCCTCTTTTTTTTTTTTTTCATCTTTCCTCTCCAGAGATTCTCCATTTTACATAAACATATTCAAGTTACTAAATCTTACACGAACAAACATCCCTTACAACTCTGTCTCTCCTTCTTTTTGAGGTGCAGTGGGGGAGAGTCTCACTCTTTGCCCTGGGTACAATGCCATGGTGTCCTAGCTTACAGCAACCGTAAACTCTTGGGCTCAGGCGATCCCTTGGCCCCAGCCTCGCGGGTAGCTGAGACTACAGGGGCCTGCTACAACATCCAGCTGTTTTTAGTGGAGACAGGATCTCACTCTTGCTCAGGCTGATCTACACCTCAGCTCAGGGGCTCTACTTGCCTTGGCTTCCCAGTGTTAGGATTATAGGCGTAAGCCACTTCTCCCAACCTCTGCCTTCTGCTAAGTGCTTTCTGATAAGTACTTTCTCTCCTTCTAGTCACAGTTTTGCTCACCTTCCTTCTTAAACCATTTTCCTCTTTTGGCACCTGTGATAGCACTTTCTATTAATTTCCTTTTTATCTTTCTGACTTCCTTCTGTCTTTGCCTCAATGTAGAATATCCTTATGATTATATCCTAGACCCTTATCTCATTCTAGACATATTCACTGAGCAATCTTAACCATTCCAATATCAATTCCTGATGAATTTTATTTCCCCTCCACCGCCCCCCCTCCAAATCTGATCTTTCTCCTATATTTTCTTAGGTTGGCACTCAGTAAAAAAATATCCTTTTTTTCTACAATGTCTAATCAGTAATCAAGTCATACTGGCTCTGCCTCCTTGTTTCATTATCTTTCCTCTCCTCTCTTTGCCCATTGCCTTACTCTGCTCCTTTTTTATCTGAGCTACATCAGATTGCCCTAGTCTGTTTCTAATCCTGGCTCCCCATATTCCTCCTTGGCCCTGCTTACAAAGGGAGCTCAGCATGAAAATCTCACTGGGTAACCCCAGAACTCTGTCCTTCCCCCAATCTTAAACCCCCTCACTGCTTTCAGTATGAAGTCAGGGTCACTCCGGGTCTCCCTGGTCTGGGCCCTGCCTACCTCTCCAGCATTGTTTTCTGTCTGTCACCATGTTGCACCACATGATTTACCCACATCTAAGTACTTAAAGCCCCACAAAGCACCACCATGTCTCTTACTTCTATATCAAGCTACATCCTATAATACCCTATTTTTCCTATATACTTCCTCTAACCCTAAATACCTGGAAACCTTTTCTTGTTTTGATGCCCAGACCCAGGAATGACTGACACTGTGGAACTTACTTTCCTCCTCCTAAAGTAGAACTTAACCACTCCTGTCTTCAGTGTCTTTACTCTGTATAGACTTCAACCAGAGAAACTAAGAGACTTTATTATTATATTTAATTGGCTCCCTTTACTGCATGGAAATGTACACAATGGCAGAGACAGTCTTTGCATCCACAACATCTGCAAAATTCTCAAAAATCTTCTTAATCCTAGGGTATATTACCTATCAATATATGGAGGAAGAAGCTAAGAAAAACAAATTAAATGCATTGCTCATTTAATTGACATTTTAGAATATATATATATCATTTCTTTGGACAGTTATAACCTGCTATAAGTCTGGATACTGCTTTATTTTAGTTGGTGACCACCGAGAGTAATACTGGAGAAGCATTTACTGCCCAATTTAAGTACCAGTTTTCCACATCAAGCAATGACATAAACTGACTTTGTAAGTTTAAGCTTTCCTCATATAGGTGAAATGAATCCTCTAATATCTAATTTTTTCATTATTGTCATGATGAAAACTCAGTCAGTGGTATGACAGATATTTATGAGGCAGGTCAGTAGTGCAACCAGCAGAAGGCAGGTGGGCATTGGGGATGGCAGTGGAAAGGATGCAATTAAGAGAATATGGCATAATAAAACAGAGAGAAAGGGGTTGCCTGAAGACAATTTGATAAGTGGTAGAGGATAAATTTAGTGTTGGGGGTCAGAATTTTTAACCACAGAAGACCTGTAAGTTATAAGGCAGACCTCTGACATCAAGAAACAAGTTAAGGGCCTATTTATGATATTCAAGGTTATATTATTCCTTGGGCATAGGAATAATATAAAAGCCCCAAATTAGAATTTGCACAGGTGTAAGATTGAATAAAACCAGAGACAAGACTGACTTCAAGCTGAGCCACTAGGCTTACTGGCCCTAGTGAGTCAGATCCCTCTATTTAAGAATGAAAATTTGGATAAAAACTGGACCCAAACCTATAAATTGAATGGCAAAGAGCCATTAAAATTATAAAACTTAGGAACCTAGTAATAAAATAAACTGTCACCCTCCTATAAAATGTATAGAAGTTAGCTAAAAACACAAATTTGTTTAACAGCTATGCTTCACTTTATTATTATTAATAAAAAGTTATGAGAGCTAGGTGCATGGCAGGTACCTGTAAACTCAGCACTGGGGAGGCTAAAGTAGAGGATGGCTTGAGTCCAGGAGTTTGGGTCTAGCCTGGACAACTTAGTAAGACCTCATCTCTCTATATATACTTTTTAAGTTATGATTAAATCTATTGTTAAAAACAGGCTTGGCGCCTGCAGCTCAATGAGTAGGGCACATACACCAGAGCTGGCAGGTTCGAATCCAGGCAGGGCCTGCCAAACAACAAGGACAACTACAACCAAAAAATAGCTGGGCATTGTGGCAGGCCCCTGTAGTTGGAAGGCTCAGGCAAGAGAATTGCTTAAGCCCAAGAGTTTGAGGTTGCTGTGAGCTGACACCAGGACACTCTACCTAGGGCGACAGGCTGAGACTCCGTCTCAAAAAAAATAAAAAAATAAAAAAAAACTTTGCCAAAGAATATTTGCAACACAGATAATTATTTTCTATTATGTTTTATAAAATTTGATTATAGGTTAATTTTCTTAAAATATGTTTTATACCAACACATGAATTTTTTAATGTCCCCAAAATTAGTATTTTATGTAACTACCTTTTTTTTCTTTTTGAGACAGAGTCTCACTACCTTGCCGTTAGTAGAGTGCCATGGAGTCACATCTCACAGCAACCTCAAACTCGTGGGCTCAAGTGATTCTCTTGCCTTAGCCTCCCAAGTAGCTGGGACTATAGGCACCTGCCACAATGCCAGGCTATTTTTGGAGATGGGGTCTTGCTCTTGCTCAGGCTGGTTTGGAACTCCTGAGCTCAAGCAATCCACCCATCTCGGCCTCCCAAAGTGCTAGCATTACAGGTGTGAACCACCATGCCCAGCCTTATGTAACTATCTTATATTAGCCCCCCCAAAACCTTCTAAGAAGGTTACAAATACTTAAAATAGTATGAAACCACATCTTTACTTACTATCAAAAACATTAATTATAAATAATAATAATATTAATTATTAATTAACATAATAATAAAAATACTAATTGAGGGAGTCTAAAACATGTTAGCCTCTTTATGAATTTTTGAAAATCCTCTGTCAAAACTAGTAGCTTATTGGCTCGGCGCCTGTGGCTCAAGTAGCTAGGACACCTGCCACGTACACCTAAGGTGGCGGGTTCGAATCCCCAGCCTAGGCCCGCCAAACAACAATGATGGCTGCAACCAAAAAATGGCCGGGCGTTGTGGCGGGCACCTGTGGTCCCAGCTACTTGGGAGGCAGAGGCAGGAGACTCGCTTGAGCCCAGGAGTTGGAGGTTGCTATGAGCTGTGATGC
>CAUYQV010005600.1:0-10340 GCA_963574575.1 Galagoides demidoff
ACAAAGATAGACGCCTTACACTGGTCAAAGGAACAACACATTAAGAAGACATTTCAATTTTAAATATTTATGCACCCAACTTAAATGCTCCCAGATTTATGAAACAGACCTTAGTGGGTTGAAGCAATATGATATCCCTAACACCATAATAGGCAGGGACTTTAGGACCCCTCTAACAGAACTAGACAGATCCTTTAAACAGAAACTAAACAAAGATACAAAGGACTTAAATGTGACCCTAGAACAAATAGGATTAATAGACATATACAGAACACACAATCCCAAATCTTAAAGAATATACATCTTTCTTGTCAGCCCATAGTACATACTCCAAAATAGACCACATCCTAGGATACTAATCAAACCAAAGAAAATTAAAAGAATAGAAATTATACCTTTTTTTTTTTTTTTTTTTTTTTTGAGACGGAGCCTCAAGCTATCCCCCTGGGTATAGTGCCATGGCATCACAGCTCAAAGCAACCACCAACTCCTGGGCTCAAGCGAGTCTCCTGCCTCCGCCTCCCAAGTAGCTGGGACCACAGGCACCCGCCACAATGCCCGGCCATTTTTTGGTTGCAGCCATCATTGTTGTTTGGCGGGCCCGGGCTGGGGATTCGAACCCACCACCCTAGGTGTACGTGGCTGGCGCCTTAGCCGATTGAGCCACAGGCACCGAGCCTAGAAATTATACCTTAATTTTCACTGCCCACTAAGCAATAAAGGTGGAACTCAACTCCAACAAAAATGTTCATCCCCACACAAACATTGGAAATTAAACTACCTTATGTTGAAAGATAGTTGTGTTAAGGAAGAGATAAAAGAAGAAATTGTTAAATTCCTCAAACATAATAATAATGAAGACACAAGTTACCAAAACCTGTGGGATACAGCAAGAGCAGTCTTAAGAGGGAAATGTATTGCATTAGACACCTTACATTCGAAAAACAGAAAGAGAATGCACCAACAAATGCATGAACCATTGTATGCAATTGGAAAAAGAAGAACGATCTAATCCCAAACCCAACAGAAGAAAAGAAATAACCAAAATTAAGCCAGAGATGAAAGAAATTGAAAACAAAAGAATCGGGCACCATTGCTCAGTGGTTAGGGCACTGGCCACATGCTCTAGGGTTAGTGGGTTCAAACCCAGCCCAGGCCTGCTAACCTTAAAAAAAAAAAAAAAAGTTGCCAGGTGTTGTAGCCGGTGCCTGTAGTCCCAGCTACTAGGGAGGCTGAGGCTAAAGCAAGAGAATCCCCTTGAGCCCAAGAGCTTGAGGTTGTTGTGAACTATGATGCCACAGCACTCTACTGAGGGTGACAAAGTGAGACTCTGTCTCAATTAAGAAAAAAAAAAAGAATCATTAAGAAAATTAATAAAACAAAAAGTTGATTTTTTTGAATGAATAAAATTGATAAACTTTTGCCCAGATTAACTACAAACAGAAAAGTAAAATCTTTTTTTTTTTTTGAGACAGAACCTCAAGCTGTCCCCCTGGGTAGAGTGCTGTGCCATCACAGCTCACAGCAACCTCCAAATCCTGGACTCAAGTGAGTCTCCTGCCTCCACCTCCCAAGTAGCTGGGACCACAGGTGCCCACCACAATGCCCGGCCATTTTTTGGTTGCAGCCATCATTGTTGTTTGGTGGACCTGGGCTGGATTCAAACCTGCCACCTTAGGTGTATATGGCTGGTGCCTTAGTCACTTAAGCCACAGGCGCTGAGCCAGTAAAATCTTTAATAACCTTATTCAGAAATGATAAAGGGGAAATTACAACAGATGCCACAGATACAGAAGAGATCATCTCTGAGTACTACAAGAAACTCTATGCCAAGAAATTTGATGATGTGGAGGAAATGGATCAATACCTGGAATCACACCCTCTCCCTAGACGTAATCAAGAAGAAATAGATCTCTTGAATAGACCAATTTCAAGAACTGATACTGAAGAAACAATAGAAAATCTCCCAACCAGAGAGGCACCCATAGCTCAGTGGGTAGGGTGCCAGCCACATAAACTAAGGCTGGCAGGTTCAAATCTGTCCCAGGCCAGCTAAACAACAGTGACAACTGCAGCAGCAACAACAACAACAAAAATAGCTGGGTATTGTGGCAGTCACCTGTAGTCCCAGCTACTTGGGAGGCTGAAGCAAGAAAATCACATAAGCCCAAGAAATTGAGGTTGCTGGTGAGCTGTGATGCCATGGCACTCTACTGAGGGCAACATAGTGAGACTGTCTGAATAAAAAACAAACTCCCCCCACCCAAATAAAAAGCCCTGGGGCAGATGGCTTCACACCAGAATTCTATCAAACCTTCAGAGAGCTTATACTCATACTGCAGAAATTACTCCAAAAAAAATTGAGAAGGAAAGAATCTTCTCCAACATGTTCTATGACACAAACATCACCCTGATACCAAAACCAGGAAAAGACCCTAGTGAAAAGGAGAATTTCAGACTGATGTCAATAATGAATATAGATGTAAAAACTCTCAATAAAGGCTCGGCACCTATAGCTCAGCAGCTAGGGTGCCAGCCCCATACGCCAAAACTGGTGGGTTTGAACCCAGCCTGGCCTGACAAATAACAATGACAACTACAACCAAAATATAACCAGGCATTGTGGTAGGTGCTTGTAGTCCCAGCTACTTGGGAGGCTGAGGCAAGGGAATCACTTAAGCCCAAGAATTTGAGGTTGCTGTGAGCTGTGATGCCATAGCACTCTACCAAGGGTGACAAAGTGAGACTCTGTCTCAAAAAAAAAAAAAATTATCAATAAAATCCTAGCCAATAGATTAAAGGTACATATTAAAAAAGTCATACATAAGTAGGTTTCATCCCAGGGATACAAGAGAGGTTTAACATATGCAAGTCCATAACATAATTCACCATATCAACAAAAACAAAAAGACCAGGGTGGTGCCTGTGGCTCAAAAGGGTAGGGCACCAGCCCCATATGCCAGAGGTATCGGGTTCAAACCCAGCCCCAGCCAAAAAAAACCCCACATGATCCTCTCAATAGATGCAGAAAAAGCATTCAAAAAAAATCCAGCATCCTGGGCAGCTCCTGCGGCTCAATGAGTAGGGCGCTGGCCCCGTATACCAAGGGTGGTGCGTTCAAACTCAGCCCCAGCCAAACCGCAACCAAAAAATAGCAGAGCATTGTGGCAGGCGCCTGTAGTCCCAGCTACTTGGGAGGCTGAGGCAAGAGAATCACTCAAGCCCAGGAGTTGGAGGTTGCTGTGAGCTGTGACTCCACAGCACTCTACCCAGGGCAATAAAGTGAGACTCTATATCTAAAAAAAAAATCCAGCATCCTTTTCCAATTAGAACACTGAAGAGTATAGGCATAGGTGGCACATTTCTTAAACTGATCGAAACTATTTATAACAAACCCATAGCTAATATTTTATTGAATGGAGTAAAACTGAAAGCTTTTCCACTTAGAACTGGAACTAGGCCACTACTGTTCAATATAATTCTGGAAGCCAATATAATCAGGCAAAAGAAGGAAATAAAGGGCATTGAAATGGGGGCAGAGGAGGTCAAGCTGTCACTCGTTGCCAATGATACAATCTTTTTTTTTTTTTTTGAGACGGAGCCTCTAGCTATCCACCTGGGTAGAGTGCCATGGCATCACAGCTCATAGCAACCTCCAACTCCTGGGCTCAAGCGAGTCTCCTGCCTCTGCCTCCCAAGTAGCTGGGACTACAGGCGCCCGCCACAACGCCCGGAAATGCAGCCATCATTGTTGTTTGGCGGGCCGGGCTGGGGATTTGAACCCGCCACCTTAGGTGTATGTGGCTGGCGCCTTAGTTGATTGAGCCACAGGCGCGGAGCCAGAGGACCGCTGCCTTAAAGGGAAGAACTGTGACCTTCCACCTCTGTGTCCCTACATGTGACCCAGTGGCACAATCATTCCATCTGTCAGAGACAGTAGACAGAGTGGATACAAACAAGAGTTTTGGAGTCGGATTGCCTGGGTTTCAATCCTACTTCTGTTCTCTTCTTGCCTGTGACCTTTGGCAAATCACTTAACCTCCCTCCAGATAATAAACTGTCCGCCTGTGGGACTGTGAGCAGAATTGAATAAAACTATCACGGTGTTTGCCTCGACGAATGTGAGCCACTGTTTTTAAAAAATGTTTGCTGAACTAAACTGATTGTTCCCCCAAAAAATATTTTAAAAAACTAACATACTGGGGTGGCACCTGTGGCTCAGTGGGTAGGGCGCCGGCCCCATATACCGAAGGTGGTGGGTTCAAACCAGGCCCTGGCTGAACTGAACAGAAAAAATATCTGGGTGTTGTGGCAGGAGCCTGTGGTCCCAGCTACTCGGGAGGCTGAGGCAAGAGAATCGCCTAAGCCCAGGAGTTGGAGGTTGCTGTGAGCTGTGTGATGCTAGGGCATTCTACCAAGGGCAATAAAGTGAGACTCTGTCTCTATGAAAAAATAAAAAATAAAAATAAATCATAAGCTGTCTTCCACATGAGTGTCTAATCACTGTTCTACAGCAGTGTTGTTGTCCTGTCCATCCCCTGATCAAACCCTCCCAGGGTCCTGTTCTATGTATATAAAGCCCCAACTCCTTAGCCAAAGGAGGACTTGTTTTCTCTGTACTTCAAAACCACATTTCTGATTGTTGACAGGTTTCTTTAAACTTTATTTTTATAAAGCTTGTTTTGTAGTTACTTGCTAGTCACAAGAAAATGCAGCTATCAGAAGAAACCTCTTAGGGAGCAGTTTTGAAAACCTTCCTGTAACTCAGAGGCTTGAGGTCCTGGCTGCACATTAAAATCACCTGGAGACCTCTAAAAAACACACTAATGCCTGGGTCCAACCCCAGAAATTCCAGTCTAATTGGTCTGGGGTGTGGCTGAACACTGGGATTTTTTTAAAAAGCTCTCCAGGTGAGTCAGCTGAGGAGCCAGTGCTGAGTGGTGCTGTTGTCACCTCTGCTCCCTTATCCCTGAGTCTTCCTCAGACTCACCTGCTAACACTCAGCTCTCAGGTCCTTCCCCTCCAGGCTGCTGTTTCCGGCTCTAGTTTGCGGGTGACAGGCCCAGCACAGCCCAGGTCCTGCCCGGAAGGAGTTCTAAAGAGGCGCCTTCTCAGGCAAACAAGCCTTGTCTTTAAATCAGGCCACAAATACACCTTGACTCGCCCTCCTAACTTCCTGGATTCCTGATCTGGTTTATGACTTGCTGATAACATCCTGCACAGAGAACCAGTTTCGGACTCTCCGTGACCTCGTTACCCCTTGGCAGTGGCTAGAATTCCACCTTGTCCAGGCTCCTTCATGGTCCCAGGCTGGCAGGGGGTGGATTTTGGTTTTATTTTTATTTTTTTAGCTCTTGGTCCTTCAGCTCCTGGCTATCCACTGGATAGGATCTGGCCTTCTGAGGTTTACAACCTTGAGCTTTTATCTTGTGGTTCTGACCCCCACCTTCTCTATCTCCCACCTCCAACCTCTATCATTGGTGCTTCCATTTCAACTCCTGGGATAAAGAACTAGGTGATGGAAGGGAGAGAAGTGGAACCAGTTAATCCAGGGAAGTAGGCGAAGGCTTTCCCTCCTCTCTGCTGCCCTAGGAGCCTCTGAGGGCCATGCACAGGATATTCCAGTAGCCGTCTAGACGCCTTCTGTTCCCGCCTCCCCCTTTTACACGTGGAGTCCAAATAGGAAAGCGGAATGGCTTTTATCTCAGAACAATAATGAGATTTTAGAATTAAACTAGCCGTGTTAGACTAAGGCAGGGGGAAGAGTTGCAGGTGAGAAGAATCCAGCATTTATGGGGTCCTTGAATGTAATGTTTGCATCCCTTGTCTGGGAGGGAGGTGCTTTTTAATTAACACTTGGCCATAGACCCAAGGATCACTTGAGCCCAGGAATTCAAGGTTATGTGAGTTTTAATGGCACCACTGCACTCTAGCCTGGGGGGACAGAGCAAGATCATATCTCTAAAAAAATAGAAAAATAAATTTTAAAACCATAAGTTTTTTTGTTTCTTTTTTTTTGAGGCAGAGTCTCACTTTGTTGCCCTCCGTAGAGTGCTGTGGTGTCACAGCTCTCAGCAACCTCAAACTCTTGGGCTTACTCAATTCTCTTGCCTTGGCCTCCTGAGTAGCTGGGACTATAGGCACCCGCCACAACGCCTGGCTATTTTTAGAGACGGGGTCTCCCTCTTGCTCAGGTTGGAAAAGCCATAGTTTGTTTTTTTTTTTTTTTTTGAGACAGAGCCTCAAGCTGTTGCCCTGGGTAGAGTGCTCTGGCATCACAGCTCACAGCAACCTCTAACTCCTAGGCTGAAGCGAGTCTCCTGCCTCCACCTCCCAAGTAGCTGGGATCACAGGCACCCGCCACAATGCCTGGCTGTTTTTATTTTTGGTTGCAGCCATCATTGTTGTTTTGGCGGGCCCCAGGTGGGATACGAACCGGCCACCTTAGGTGTATGTGGCTGGCTCCTTAGCCACTTGAGCCATAGGCACTGAGCCAAGCCATAAGTTTTATTTTTTTTTATTTTTTATTTTTTTTGAAACAGAGCCTCAAGCTATCCCCCTAGGTAGAGTGCCATGGCATCACAGCTCATAGCAACCTCCAACTCCTGGGCTCAAGCGAGTCTTCTGCCTCCGCCTCCCAAGTAGCTGGGACCACAGGCGCCCGCCACAACGCCCGGCCATTTTTGGTTGCAGCCATCATTGTTGTTTGGCAAGCCTGGGCTGGGGATTCGAATCCGCCACCTTAGGTGTACGTGGCTGGTGCCTTAGCCGATTGAGCCACAGGCGCCAAGCCACCTCCATTTTTTCTAATGGGGAGTCAGCTGTTAATTTTAGTGGGGTTCCCTTGTAAGTGAAGTGTTGTTTTCTTTGGCCATTTTGAAGAAATTTCTCCTTGAGTTTGTCTTTTAGCATTTCTACTACAAAATGTTTATGGATCTCTTTGTGTTTAATTAGAGTTCATGGAGCTTCCCGTATGTGTAGATCAGTGTTTTTCTACAAATTTGGGAAGTTTCATGCATCATTTCTTCTGCTAGTTTTTCTGTCTCCTCTTTATTAGGCACTGGAGGTGTGTGTTGATGAACTTAATGGCATCTCTATTTCTCTAAGGCTCTCTTCAGTTTTCTTCTCCCCCCCCACCCCCCGTTCTTTGTGTAATTTCTATTGATATATACGTTTCGTATTTCTTTCTTCTGCCATTTTAGGAATACTGTTGTGCACCTCTAGAGAGTTTTTCATTTCTGTTGTTGTACTTTTTAACTCCAAAATTTCCTTTTGTTGCTTTTTAAAATAATTTTTATCTCTTTGTTGATATTATTTGGTGACATCGTCATCATACCTTCCTTAACTACTTTAATTATGGCCTCTTTAGTTCTCTGAATATAAAACTTTGAAATCTTAGTTAATTCTGATGTTTCCCACAGGCAATTTCTTTCCCTGCTTCCCCCTCTTCCCCAGTGTATGGGTCATACTTTTCCTGCTTCTTGGCATGTCTCATAATTTTTTATTGGAAATTGGACTTTTTTGATAATGTAGTAGTTATGGATCCTGGTCCCCTTACTCCCCCCCGCCCCCCCAGCTCACTGTTATAATTTATTTGTTTTGTGATTAGATTGATTGTTTTAGTGAAGTTAAACCTCCTCCTTCCACAGTGTGAACCCTTAGTTGTTGGTCCTCTGAGGGTGCAGCATTAAGTGTGTCCACAGTCACTCTGGGGTAACAGGGTTTTGACAGAGACATCTTTGTCTTTTCCCACCTTCAGCTGTTAAGCTCTGCCTATTATTAGCTAATTGCTCTGTTCTCATATGGGCCCTGGGCTATACATCCACAGACTGATCCAATCAAATTTGGGCTTTTTTTGAAGAGGTAATTCCTGGGGCCTATGTATGAGATTTGTCTAGACTCCATGAGGACTCCTTCCAGCTATCCCTTTCCCTAGTTCTCTCTCAAAAGAAGAGCCTACAGTTTAGGCTATATCTCCTGTGAATCTTTCATTTTCCTCCCAGTTGCCTTTTACCCTGTCCTCTGCCTTTTTTTTTTTTTTTTTTGAGACAAAGTCTCACTTGCCCTGGTGTTGAGTGCTGTGGTGTCATAGCGTATAGCAACCACAAACTCTTGGGCTCAGAGGATCCTCTTACCTCAGCCTCCCAAGTACCTGGGTCTACAGGTACCTACCACAATGCCTGGCTAGTTTTTCTGTTTTTAGTAGATGGGGGTTGTACTTTTGCTCAGGGTGGCTGTGGCCTCCCAGAGTGCTAGTAGGATTATAGGCGTGAGCCACGTGCGCAGCCTCCACTGCTTTTGAAAACATCCTTAGGCTTGAACTCCTTATTCTCCTGTGTCTGAAGCCAATGAAGTCAGTTCCTTTGGGAAGAGATTTGGAGAAGGTAGCTGGGACCAGAATGAGAAACACTCTTAATGCGCTTTTTCCAGGAAGAAATTCTGCCTACTGGTGGCCATGGGGAGAGGTTGTCCTGGGTTTTGCCTGCCCCAGTCTACAGTGCAGTTTCTGTCTCCCTGAGCTTGTAGTAGGGGGGAAGAGAGTGGGCTTAGGGTTAAGTATCACCACCTCTTCCTATTCTTACTGAATTTTACCAGATTTTCATGAGTACATGTTTCTTCATTTGCTTCATGCTTTTAGGATTTTGGGAGGCTTTAAATAGTAGCACTTTAAAATAGTTTTTCTGGGAAGCAGGTCTACTGAGTTCTTTATGCTGTTATACTGACAGGGAAATGTAATTGTTTTTTTAAACCAAAAATAGTGTTGAAAAGAAAAGTAGCAGTATCAAGGGAGAACAAGAAGAGTACATTTTTTAAAACAACGAAGGGTATTAGGCATTTGCTGATTTGGGAAAGGGTTGTTCTAATCATTATGATTGACACAGTAGTTCTGAGAGGGCAGTATAGGATAAAATGTCATGAGGCAGTGTTGCAGGAGCCGCAGGATATTATTTCCTATGTACAAAGAAGACAAGGAAATTGATAGCTATCTGCAGCATCTGTCTGTTATGTGAAGACGACTTAGGTGTGTTTGGCAAGGACGCCAGAGACCCATGAAATAGAGAGTATTTATTTTGTGTGTATATGTTCTCATAGATTGTGTATGTGTATCATATGGATATGTGTCTGTATATGCATATACGTATAGAGTGAGAGACAGAAAGAGGTTGGGGGGAGAATGAATATAAGGTTGGCACAGCAATGGGAAGAATCTTAGAGGTGCCTGAGGGAAATTTCTAGAGATAGTGCTTCTCTTCCTGGTACTCACTGAGGTTCTGCTGAAGAGGGCTGAGGATTCTTTCCTGGTTACAGTGAGATAACACGTCCACTGGGATTTTACACAGTATCAGTGGTTATTGGCTGCATCAGAGTTGCAGAAATATGCCTTACCTTTGTATCTTCTGATTGAGTAGGTGTGGTGGGCCATCTGCATTTTCGTAGGTCCCCTCAGGTGATGTTACCAGGTTTGAGATCTTTTGCCTTCCTGGGAAAGGGTTGGTTTTTGTGCAGTTTTACTTACCTAGCTCTCCTTCCCCATACCCCACACCTTTCTCTGTTTGTGTCCTTCTGTTCCCCTCCCCCATCCAGCACAGCTACAGTTTGAGAGTTAAGGATCGATTATGCTGAGTAATTTGGAGGGCATTCATTTGGAGAGCTATATGGCAATATCCGTGACAGTTTAAACTGTTATATACTTTTTATCCTGTCAGTTTCACTTATAGAGATTTTTATTTTAGATCCATTCTTTTTGAGACTGTTTGTTTTGATCTCTATTCTTGTGTTTTTATTGAACATATTTTATGTCTGGTTAAGTTAGATTTTTTTGTTGTGTGCATTTGAGTCATTAGATGCCTCAAAATTGAAATGTATCCTTTTCTGATGAATAGGAGCAAGAAATTCTCTGAGATCTACTAACCAGGCTCTGAGATCATTAAAGTGTGTAGGACACAGATATTTACACTCTTATTTTAAGGGGTAGGAAAATGGAAATTAAAACAGCTTTATTCTCATGCCTAGAAGCTATAGCCTGGTTAACTCTCAGTGAATATTTTTCATAAAAGACTGGGAGCTATCCTGGCATCTCCTAGTACCTGCCTCTCTCAGCTTTCCTTTCAGAAATGTCCTTCAGCTCGGCGCCTGTGGCTCAAGTGGCTAAGGCGCCAGCCACGTATACCTAAGGTGGCAGGTCCGAATCCAGCCCGCCAAACAACAATGACGGCTGCAACCAAAAAATAGCTGGGCGTTGTGGCGGGCGCCTGTGGTCCCAGCTACTTGGGAGGCGGAGGCAGGAGACTCGCTTGAGCCCAGGAGTTGGAGGTTGCTGTGAGCTGTGAAGCCATAGC